>JAODPA010042261.1:0-11939 GCA_025585075.1 Nepenthes mirabilis | reverse complement strand
GATAGTAGATTATTTTATCTATAATATGTTACAAAATTTGTTGATTAAATTGTGATGCGTATTTGGATCCGACTTCAAACAATTATCTGGTTCCGTTCACCGAGTTTGGACCCTACACACCACTACAGTAAATAAGAGATCAGGTGTCAATGGGATGTCCCACCGAAATTACTCCAATGCTCAAGTCAACGACTAGCGTTCGAACTTCAAGAAGGTAAACTGATAAGTAAAAAGAGAGAGAGAGCGAGATTAAGATTGGTGAGAATGTTGGCCTGTAGATGTAAGAGACGTTCTCGTAACTCGTCAAGAGTATGGTTTCCTGACTCGATGTTCATAAGGAACGAGTGGGAAGTCACGTCCTAAAAGCGTGAAAGCTTCGGAGAACAAATCTCGAGGAGCAGGTAAAGTCTCTGGAATTTAGAGGCTTGGAGTGGGATTGGAAAAGTAAACGATTGAGCGTGAGTATGCTCAAGGATTTTTATAATAGCACTGCATTATAATTTTGTATCTGTGTTCGTATCTAAAATCGTGTCCTCCCAGAGTGGAGACTCTATGAGGTTATATAGACGATAGGGAGTGTGACCTTCCTTGGCTAAAAAGGCGTGATTCCTGTCTGGTATTGGGCGGCCTTCCTTGAGCAGGAAGGCTTGACTGGTATAATCTGATGGGATCGTTTCCTTTCTGAGTGGGTAACGGGTCTCCAGATTATTTACCTTCCTTCTGTACTTTTGTTACCATTAGACTCCATCGTAGGTAGGAAGAGAGAATCTGGCGCCTTTCTCATGGGAAGGGCGTTGAATCAGTTGATACCTTCTTTAGAGGAGATTGGTTTCAAGGAAGGCATGAAATCAGGGAAAAGACCGTTGCTTGTCGTGTACGGAAACGTGTGCCGAGCTGGGCCTGGCCCATATTAGATTTTATGTCTTTTTGCGGCCTGCTACTACAGTACTTCCAGTCAACAAGAATATTGACCATCTTGAAGGAGTACGTTGGCCGCCTGGTTGGAGCTCCGTGCGGTCAATGCTAGCATTGACCGTCTAACACGCATTTAGATTTTTCTAGACTTTGGGCCATTTTTCTTACTAGGCTTGCCAACTATGGGCTTACCCTTCACCAGCCCCCCATACCGGTGGTCGGGATTCTAGGCTCCAGTATGTTCATGATGGGATGTGCTTGTTTTTTGATGATGGAGTCATTGCCCGTTAGAGGATGAGCCTTGAGTACTTCCAAAATGTTGACCGAATTTGTTGATCGTTTTTAAAAAATTTTCAGACAACTTGGAGAAGGAAGCGTTGGTCATTAACTATCCTATTAAAACAGTGTGCCACGTGTCTCTATATGGTATGCTCAGGATCCTAGCATTTATTGAGCTGGAGGATCTGATTCGACAACTCTCTTTTAGGGTAACAACATGCGGCGGTAATGATGGTGCACGCTTTCGAGGCAGCTTTTGTGTTCATACAGGTTTTTAAATCGCCTGCTTGTTTTACTTTGAATTTCCTGTGCCTTCCTTTATTTATTCGTCTTCCTTATTCCATTGAGAAGAAGAAAAACCTTAGTCCTGACCATGGCCTCCGTTGCTGACATCTCCTCCGTCCTGAGAGAAAACGATATTAAAGTATTGTACGTGGAGTACAACATTCCACAGGAGATTGCCTTCCGCATTCCAGGGAAGGATGACAGAGCTTTCCTGCCGGCTACGGGCTTTGTGACCGTATACGAAACCCATTTGAGGAGTGGGCTCCGCCTTCCAATCCCTGATGAGTTGATATCAATTTTTCGGGCTCTTTAGGTCCCAATCGCTCAGTTTCATGCTAACACCATCAAGCATCTGTGCTCCATTTGTATTTTCCTTCGTCAACCCTCGAGGCTGTTGACGATGTCAATAGTTAGGAGGATCTTCAAGCTTAATCAAGGAGTGGAGTGGATTTCTTTATCCCCCTACGGCGGTCTCAAGATAAGTACCGCTATATATGACTCCCTACAGAACTAGAAGAACCAGTTCTTTTTTGTTAGTATGGGTGAGTCCTGGCCCTTGCCCAAGGAGTGGGGTCAGGTGCCTGAGGTGTATACAGGGGCGTCTTCGGAAGTTGAGATGGCGTTCCTGGAGTGGCTGGTTAAGCTTATAGAGGATAACCTGAGAGATTTTCGGATAAACCACTTGGTTTCCTGTGTTGAGGCAAAGAAGGCCAAGTGGGGGCCTTCGTCTCTCGTCCAGAAGTTGAAAATCCCACCGCCGGAGGTCCTATAGAGAAAGAAGAGGAAGAAGGGTTTTATTATCGGTCTCCGCCCGTCTGATGTAAGTCCTCCCAGTCCAAGGCAAAAGAAGGCGGCCTCGGTGGCGCCTTCTTCGTCATCCTCAAGGCCTGACTATCTCTCTGTTGGGTGTTTTGTGGGTGTAGGCGCCATCTCCGGGATAGAAATGGAGCTAGCTCTTAAGGATTATGAAGCTAGGTTGAGCGGCGGCGTTGTTCTTGCACAGCCTGCGCCGTCAGGGTTGACTCGGGATCCATCTATCGAGGCGCTTGGGCCGCAGGAGCCGCCGTTGGATCGCCTGCTGTGGTAATTTCGACTGAGTAGCAGAAGCTGATTTATTTTTAAAATATTGTTATTGTTTGGTTTAGTACAAAGGCCCCAAAAAATCCTAGACTGAAGTAGTGGAGCAATGGCCCCAACGATGAATCCAGCCTAGTTTCCCAAAACTGCCTACTTGGCAACCCGCGCTCAGAACCAACGAGCGTCACCTGCAACCCATCAATGCGGCCGTTAGACAACATTAATGACACAGAAGAAACAAGCCAACGATGATGGGATCAGCACTGTCAACCGCGGCTCGCGCCGCTACTCGTAATTCTCAGGCCAATCCCAACGCAAAAAGTAGACCAAGCGTGACTTGCGACGCACGACGGTCTACCTGCCACCGCAAGGCGATAACTGGTACACCGACGACCACCGTCAACGATCGGCGGCCAACGGATCCCTACAAGCAGGATTGCCATGCCAAAAGCTCCGGACAGAGGAGCCCATAAAATCCTTCTTTGTTCATAGAAGAGGGGATCCGTCGATCAATACTCACAAGAAAGAAATCAGAGCCTAGCATTAAGACACAAGCTCACGAAAGCATCCACTTTCCGGAATACCGCCAGCTCACGCTTTCTTCAGCCTTCCACATGATACGACTATTAGCCACCCCCTACGGTGCATTTCGGGAGTCAGGCCTCCCACTACCCGCTCATCAATCTCCCACTCTTGCATTAACACGCTTTCTATGCATTTGTAGCATATTTCCGCACACCTTTAAACGTGCGCCCCTTTCCGTTCATTACGGGAAGTTGTTGAATTGAGCGTCAGAATATTTTCGATAGGAGAAATTCTGTCGGGCCTCTAACTTTTTGTTTATTAGTTGTATTGTATAGGTTCCAGGTTCAAAGAGATTGAGACCAGACCTATTCGCGATCTGACCTGGACAAATAATCTGAAGACTCCATAATCCGTACGATAACCTAAACTGTCGAACCCTGCAGTAGGAAATAGAAGATCTGATTCGTTGCGAAAACCTTAAATGGTTCATGAAAAGCAAATGGTAGGCCCCCGCAGCCTCAGAAGGCAAGGCCAGTGAGTCTCTGAGGAATCGCACGGCTGCTGGCATGATTAGCATGATCTCAACCGCACTGGAAAAGAACAGCAGGCAGACGCAGTCCAAGTAGTCTTCAAGCAACAAGAGAGCGAAGATACAAGATAGGAGTGATGCCATTAGCTTTAGTAGCAACGATGTGTCTTGAGTAACCTTCTCCCATTCTGATCCCCTTATTGTATCCGCCCTCATTTCATATGATACGGTTGACTACCAACTGCAACGAGCCTTCGTTGATAATAGAAGTTCTCAGAATTTGTTATATCTTGCTACCTTTTTCAAGCTCGGATTAAAATAAAGTGAGATGAAAGCGGATGATATCCCTCCGTATGGTTTAGACAACCAACCTATACCAGTGAAAGGAACAATCCAACTAAAAGTTATGATGGGAACTTACCCGCGCATTGCAATGTGCAAACTGACGTTCCACGTCGTCGACCTGCCATCCGTTTACAATGCCATCTTGGGGAGGCCGTTCCTCATTGCCTTTGGGGCTGTCACCTCCATCCCACACCTAAAAAAAAGGTTTCCTATGCCGTGCGGCGTATGAGAGGTGTTCAGGGGTCAGGTGATGGGTCGGACATGCTATTTGTCCCAAGTCGCTCCAATAACACCAAACCGCCCGGACGGAGACTTGGATCTCCGCGATGAAACTATGCTACAACAAGCCCAGTCAGGAAAAGCAACCGATGTGATCCCTCTAGATCCTACGAGACTGGAGAAATGCGTGCATATTGGCAGCTCCCTCTCTCCGGCCGACCGAGGCTGTCTAATCACTTTTTTGTGAGAGAACACTGATGTATTCGCATGGATCGCTGCCAACATGCCCGGGATACCGGTCGAAATAATGGTCCACAGGTTGGGCCTCGATTCTGACGTCGTGTTCACTCGATGGAGAAACGGATTGCCATAAGGGAAGAAGTGAAAAGACTGCTAGATGCCGAGTTCATCAAAGAAGTCCAATATCCAAACTAGCTATCCAACGTCGTGCTAGTGAAGAAAAGCAACAGCAAGTGGCAAATGTGCGTGGACTTTCTCGACGTAAATAAGGCTTGTCCAAAGGATAGTTTTTCTCTCCCTCGGATCGATCAGCTGGTAGACTCCATATCCAGACACGAGCTCCTGAGTTTCATGGATGCCTACTCAAGTTACAACCAGATCAGGATGCATCCAGACAATGAGGAGCATACCTCCTTCATTATTAACCAGGGAACGATTGCTATAAAGTGATACCCTTCGGCCTCAAAAATGCCGGGGCAACCTATCAACGCCTTGTGAACAAAATTTTTGAAGCCCAAATAAAACAGAACGTGGTGGTGTATGTCGACGATATGCTCATAAAAAATAGACTAGCCAACGACCACGTCCATGATTTAGAAGAGACCTTTCAGGTCCTCCGGGTTCACAGGGTGAAGCTCAACCCGACCAAATACGCGTTTGGGGTGACCTCTAGAAAGTTCCTGGGCTCCATCATGTCTCAACGCTGTATAGAAGCAAACTCAGAGAAGATTAGTGCCATCCTCAACATGAGCCCTCCGCGAACCATGAAGGAAGTACAAAAGTTAACAGGACAGCTAGCAGCCCTCTCGCAGTTCCTTGCTAAATCCGCGAAGAAGTATTTACTTTTCTTCAAGATGCTTAGAAGGACCAAATCGTCCGGATTCCAGTGGACTAATGAATGTGAGGAAGCCTTTAAAGAGCTTAATGCTTGCCTTGTCAACCCTCCTCTCCTGAGCTCACCATGCACGGGCGAAAACCTGTACCTCTACTTGGCCATGTCAGATACGGTGCTCAATTCCGTGTTCGTTAGGGACCACGAGGGTACACAACAACTAGTGTACTACATGAATAGAGTATTGACAGATGTGGAGACCAACTACCCACACGAGGAAAGGATCGCGCTGACGCTCGTCTATTCAGTTCGGAAGCTAAGGCCTTATTTCCAAGCTCACCGAACTGTCGTTTTAACGATCAACCCTTGAAGTCAATCCTGCAGAAGCCGGAGACATCAGGGCGACTAGTCAAGTGGACCATAGAATTGGGAGAGTTCAACGTGGAGTTCCGACCATGACTGGCCCTCAAGGGTCAGGCTTTGGCGGTCTTCATCGTCGAAATAGCGTCCCCAACTCTGAACGACCCCCACTGCTCCAGAAACTTGACCGCGTTTGACGTTCCCTAATGGACCCTAAATGTGGACAGATCGTCCACCCAGACAGGCAGTGGAGCTAGAGTCGTGCTTCGAACTCCAAATGGCACGGAGATTAAATACTCCGTTGTGCTGACTTTCCCTGCCAACAATAATGCAGTAGAATACGAAACCCTTCTTGCGACATTTCATCTAGCGAAGGAATGTTCCACGAAATCACTGCTCGTACGTAGTGACTCAGATCATGTGGTCAATCAGATCGAAGGAACCTTCAAGACTTTGAACCCCCAGCTCGCAAAGCACCTGGCGAGAGCCAAAGCCCAGATCAAGCCATTCGACCATTTTGAGACCGAGCGTATACCTAGAACCAAGAAAGTGAAGGCTGATCGGCTAGCCAGGGATGTGGCAGCTAGATCCCCAGAACAGTACGCCAAAAGCCAGAAGGAAGTCCTAACCTAGCCCAGAGTGGAAAGTCCGCACCAAGAAATGTTGCAAGTTAGCAAAGGCGATAATTGGATGACACCTTATCACAGGTATCTGACGGAATGAATTCTTTCGACGGATACCGACAAAGCCAAGAGGATCAAGAAGACCGCAGGCTAGTACACGCTCCTTAACGGAAGGCTATACAGGCGAGGGTATTCGACTCCCTACCTAAAGTGCCTGACCCCTGAGGAGGCCGAATACGCTCTAAGCGAGGTCCACCTTGGCATATGTGGCTCGCACATCGGAGGAAAAAAACCTGACATTCAAGATCATACGGCAAGGTCTTTTCTGGTCCACATTGAAGCAAGACGCCCTGGAGTACGTAAAGAGATGCTAGAGTTGTCAGGTTCTCGGAACCACGGTTCATCAACCATGCACAAAGCCCCACAGCCTTCAATCTCAATGGCCATTCGCACAGTGCAGGCTTAACATTCTTGAGCCCCTGCCCTTGGCTTCCGGACAAAGAAAATTTCTCATCGCCGGCATTGATTACTTTACCAAGTGGGTAGAAGCAGTCCCTTTAGGTCAAATAACTGAGCAGAACACGACAGAGTTCCTCCGTCAGAATATCGTTTGTCGATTTGGGATTTCCAAGGTCATAGTGACCGACAACGGAACCAATTTACCGACAAATGGTTTACCAAGTACTGTGTAAGCCTGCGAATCAGGTTGGTGCCTACGTCTGTGGCGTATCCCCAGGCAAACGGGGCAGGTCAAAGTCACTAATCGCACATTATTGCATTGATTAAAGACCAAGTTGGAGAACACAGGGGGCTCATGGGTCGATGAGTTACCGTCCGTACTCTGGTCGTATCGAACAACCCAACAAGAACCGATGAGGGAGGCGCCCTTCAGCCGCTGCTACAGAGTAGAGGCTGCGAACCCTATCGAAGTAGGGCTACCCTGCCTGTGGGTCGAACATTTTCATTCGGCCACGAACTCTTAAAGACTCAGAGAATACCTTAACCTACTCTCAAAGGCTCGAGACGTTGAACGACTGAGAACCACAGCCTACCAGTAGCGTGTTGTGTGGTACTACAACAAACAGATAAAGGCACGTCCGCTCGAGATTAGAGACCTGGTCCTCTGGAGTGTAGAGGCGGTGGGAAAGGCCACAAATAGGAACAAGCTTTTCCTTAGCTGGGAAGGTCCATTCCTCGTCTCAACGATCCTTCGAAACAGAAGGTACAAATTACGCATTCAGAACAGCAAGCTGATCCCTCGGACCTGAAACGCCACCAACCTCAGGAAATATTACCAGTAGGACATCAACCACCCAGGTAAGGCATACTCACACACATCACGAGGAGTGTTTGTACATGTCTTATCTTTTCATCTAATAAAATTGACTATTCCTATTATCTTGTTGAGTGCTTGCATGCTTAATATTTCGAAAACTAAATGACCTAAACTGCCACTAAGTCAGAGGGATTTTTCATCCGTCTGTAAAGCAAAGCCTTGACTCTATGCCAAGTGGCCCAAAGCTGCTAATTCAAAACCCCGACTATGCGTCAAACGGTCCTCCAAATCTCGGCTCCGTGCCAAGCTGCCCAAAGCGGCTAACTCGAAGTCTCGACTCTGCGTCAAACGACTCTCCAGACGCTTAACCCCGTGCCAAGCGGCCCAAAGCGGTAACTCGAGATCTCGACACCTCATCGAACGATTCTGCAGACCAAGGCTTCGCGCCGAAAGGGCCATGCGGCTTCGAGAACCTTGGTTCCGCACCAAATGACCCAGTCGGTCAAAACATTAGGCTTGGGGGGCTTTTGAAACTCTCCAACGTACGGCTATCAAAACCTTATGGGGAAAAAATCGCAGGCGTGCGGTGACCTTCTCTTGTAGAAGAGAGTACCGACAATCTACGATGGTCGTGGGTTAGGACCATGCACACAAGAGTGACAACGCCTCGAGTAGGGGCCAAGCACCTAATACAGGTACGTGTGCGAAACGGCCTAGACTCAAAGTCCGACTGCAATGGTTTGAAAACGCGGTTGGCCCTCAGCATGGCTCCATGGGACTTGCAACGACGTTCACTCTACTGGACCGAGCTTCTCATTAAACACGCAAGATGTGAGGACATCCTTTGACGAAAGACAAGTACAACACAAGAAGGCACCAAATTGGGGCCTTGGTGGCAATAGCTTTACAAGCTTAGCCGATGAACACAGGATGCGACTTCAAAAAGTTACAATCGAAGGCATCAAATGCAAAAACAATGCTACTCTTTATTCATATGAACAAGATATGAACAATGGGAAAAAAGGAGAAAGATGCAGTATACACAAGCAAAACTACTCTTGACGATCAGATGGGCCTGCCTCCTCCAAAAAGTTCCTCGGGCGGGACGTATCACAAACCCCTGAATTGCGAAGATGCAAGACACCCTTTGGGAAGTCAGGAAGGAAGAGTGAAGTGATCCTTCGACACAGGTGGATGTCGTCTCGAAACCTGGCTTCCAACGCAAGGTCCATCTCCTAGGGAGTGAGGCGCTCCCTCAGACTTCTGGATAATCGGGAGTTGTCGTCTTCCAGATCTGTAATCATCTTCTTCAGCTACTCCACCTCCTGCCGCAGACATGTGGCCTCTTGTGTTTGCCGGCCGCTATCCTCCATGTGGCGCCCGATCTCCTCTGTCATCTGCACGCTCTCTTCCTAGAGAGAAGCAACCTTGACTCTTAGGCGCTGAACTATCTCATGCCTGTCGTAGAAGTTCCCATGCAGTCGAGCAATCAGCTTGTCAAGGGAGTCAACCTCCTTAGAATCCTGTAGAAGAGAAGAGAAAGTCAAAAATTCTTAGAACTCCGAACGCTTAAGGGCTTCGGCTTCCGAGCCACCCAGCAACAACAGACTCCAAAACCATGTCAGCACCTGGTGTACTGGCCTCTCGCCCGGATTCGACCTCCAAAGCAATCGGAGCACCCCCCGGGATGCTTGTCTCCAGAAACGGTTCGACAGAAGATCCCGCAAGCTCTGATGACCCAGCCAGAGCTGTGGGAACACCTAGGGGCTCTAACTCCTGAGCTGTACCAGTCATGACAACCTCCGAAGCCAAGTCAACATCCGGCGGGCTAGCCTCACGTTCAGCTTCAACATCCAAAATAGTGAGAGTATCCTCTCGGACGTGCACCCTCAGAAGCGGCTCGATAGGGGATCTAGCAAGCTCTAATGACCTTGCTAGAGCCGATGCTGACTTTGAAACACGTGCCTCCCCTAGTTCTTCAGGGATTAGCGCAATATTTTCCACGACCATAGTACTCTCAGCGACCGCCTCTGGCAGATCCAAATCGATAAAGGCACCCCTTGGAGGCTCTTCATCAGGATAAAGCCCCACCGCGGGAATGCCATACTTAGCTAGCGTCGAGGTAAGAATCGGTGCGAAGACACACAGGAAAACAAAATAACGGAGAGTATTACGATGAAGCCTCGCCACTGGGACGCACAGAGCTTTGACAATGGCACTCAACTTGCATGGTATGGGGAAGCGAAGCCCCCCTTTCAAATGGTGCTCGTAAATAGTAACGAAGCCATCTGGAGGGGTGTTAGCCTTGCCGTCTAGACCAAGAACGCGATACGACATATCCTGCGAAATGCCATAATCAACCATTAGGGCAGCAATGGCTCTCATCGATAGGACGGATCCCGCGTTATCAACCCTATCGCGGCTTGCCCTAGAAGACCGTGAAGTGGAAGGAGATCCTCTCTTTTTTGCCATCTCTCTCTCTCTTTGAAACAAGTTGGGACCTTCAGCACGAAGAAGAATAAAGGAGAAGGAATCCCCCAGGAGTCCATTTAAATAAACAAAGAAACACCAGCACACGGGAAAATCAGAACACCGTCCGTACTTGAGAACGAGGCCACACGTCCGTTCAGCGGGAATGTCAAGTTTCCCAAAGCGGCAGCCAATCAAGGCCCCTTGTCACGATGGCGATTGAGATCGCTGCAGCCACCTGACAACATCTCAACAGTCACGCCCTCATTTAATGCGGGGATCCTGATCTCTAAGCAACGAAAAAAAGTGAGAAGGGAGAAAGCATTCGGGCATGAACAAGTGGCACGGCCAAGTAAGCAACATATTATATATTCTACTAATGAATTCTCTTTATAGCAGGAAGTGGTTAACGACTATAGAGTACAATTAACTGCAACTGCTGGATCCCGAAGAATTCGGAGCAATAAAATCCCTCAGATGAGCACGGTTCCGGAGCCTTGAGTGTCGAGAGTTCAGGATGTCGACACGAAAGTCTGCTTCCTCCAGCCTAGCTAGAGAGGGCTGAGACGAATACCCTCCTAGAACCTTCTTTCCAGTGCGGGAGCCACTTCCTCCGGCCTAAACGTCGACCTCAACTCAGCCTCCAACCATGCGTGCTCCTCTCCAAATGCACCCATAGCCGCTCGAGTTCCTCCTGAAGAGCCACAATGCAACCTCGAGCCCGCATGTTGGCGTTAGCAAGCCGACTTGCCCTTGCTTCCGACTCGGACCACGCACTCTCAAAGTAAGCAGCTCAGGCCCTCGTCTGCTCAATCTCCCCAACTAGGGCCTGCACCCTGGCCTTGAAGTCCGCGATGGCCTGGGCTACCTGCTGGAGCACAGGATCCATCCTCCTGGGCCTTCGGCGTAGCAAGGACGTGGATGCGCCCTCCATCTCAAAACCCGATGGAGCTCGCAAAAATCCCATTGGCCCAACAACGGTGGCCTCTGAGCCACCACAGACTGGGATGACAACAACCAGAGCAACATCGTCACGAATCTGTGAAGCACAAGTGTCCCTCACGGACTCTCTAGAGGATGACTCAGATTCCGACGAGGAAGATNCGCCGTCAGGGTTGACTCGGGATCCATCTATCGAGGCGCTTGGGCCGCAGGAGCCGCCGTTGGATCGCCTGCTGTGGTAATTTCGACTGAGTAGCAGAAGCTGATTTTGGAGCCTCCCACTGTTCCCAGGGAATCAGCTAGGACAGAGGATACTCCAGAGGATCCAATGGCGAAGTTCGTGGCTGAGATCGCCGCTAGCCTCGTCGACGTGGGTTCCCTTCTGGGTGCTAGGCTAGACAGGGCAGCACGAAAAATTTGGGAGGTACAAATTCTATTGTCCGCCTTATCTTTTGGTTTGCCTTTTCTAACCCTCTTTTTTTGTGTGCAGGTTGATAAAGTCTCGAGCGCAGTCATCAAAGCGTTTAGGTAGAGAGACATGGTGATCTCTGGTAGGGATAGGGAGATCGCCTGGCTCGATGCTAAGTTGGAGGCTCTGGGGGTGGAGCATCGAGAGGACGCGACTGCTCTGGAGTTTGTCCTAGCGGGCATGGAGGCAAAGAATTTGAGCCTAAAAGTAGAGGTCACTCGTTTGAAGGAAGAGAACAAGCGTGTTAAAGGGCGCCTTGATCAGGTTGCAGGGCAAATGGCTACCCTAGAGAACGACCTGAGCCTCCGTATCCGTCCCCACGAGGTTGCGGACATGATGCTAGCACGGTTGTGGGAAGGGATCAACATTAACCGGCATATTGTGCGGCTGGTTGTTCTTGACTTCCCTATGAATCTTATCAATTTGTTAAACTGGTCAGCGCAGCGTCGCGACAGCCTCGAGACAGACAGGGGCTACCGCCGCCTCCATAGCTTTTTGTGATTGTAGTTTTTTTTTTTTTTTGGTTTAATCATGCACTTTACCATTTAAGCAAT
>JAODPA010042250.1:0-11937 GCA_025585075.1 Nepenthes mirabilis | reverse complement strand
AATAAATATCTCGATCTTTTTAACAAAAGGAGCATCCCTCAATCCCTTTTTCTCTCATAACTAGTGTCTCTCTCTCTCTCTATGGGCTCTCTTTAGAGTTGTTATAATCATATCAGTGTGCAGGTTTTCATATCCATCTAATGTCCAAAGTTAAAAGTTAAATAAATAATGTTAAAAATTGAATAGTTATTTAAATTATTTGATATAATTTTTGTTATTGACCTACTTAACTTTAATCTCAACCATTCTGATGAGGACGCCAGAAACAAGCCAGTCTAGTATGAAGGCCCACGGACTAACAGTAGATCCAGACGGTGACCGGCCCATAAGTCCAGGAAACAGTCAACACTTACATTGATCCAAACAGTATCCTAGCATGCCGAACAGCCCAAGTTGACCTTAGCCCAATTAGAATGGCGCACAGTCTTCTTCTCGCTAGTTGAGATTACTTACCTTAGCCAGCTCGATACTTGGAATATTGCCCCAATTGAGATCTCTCTTGGAATGGTAATTCTAACTCAGCAGATTACTCATAACAACAACTCGAATTCAGTGGATCTTTCCTAATGGAAACTCCCATATCCGTCGTGTCTAGCATCTCCTCGAAGAAGGAAAGGATCCTCTTAACTAATCATGATTGTTCTAATCGACACTCACGATCCTCGTATCAGCCTTGACGCCCAAGCAGGGTCGAGTTGGCTTAAGGATTATAAATACCTCATCATTCCTATGGACAAGGACACAACCATACTTAAAAACTCACACTCAAGAGTTCACAGTAAAGAACACTCTACCCAAAAAGTCTCCAAAAAAATCCATCGTAATTCTTGCTTCCTCAATCTCAAAACCGTTCCACGCCAAGCGCAACCTTCGAGTCAAACTCAAACCCCCATACCCTTGCATCATCACGCATAATTTTCATTATTGTATCTTTCCATCTCTTGAAAAAGATTACTGACTTGAATATCGGAGGATACATTGGGGAACGAATTTCGCTAATCCTCTGACCTCTTATTTATTCATTGTATTACGCAGGATCCAAGTTATTAGAGATGGAGATCATATCCGTCCGAATTTGACCCGACCGTGAAAGACCGGGAGGCTCATTAATCCATACAATTTGGATCAAGAACACATTAGTGTGTCGTTTATAGGAAGGCAAACGAAAAGCCTGACCACCCTCCACACCAAAGCAAACATGGTCAATACCAAAGTCCATACCAGCACTCCGATTAAGGACATTGTCCCCCACGATGACGATCCCTCCACAGGTAGCCATGCAAAGGAGTGACCGGTACCCTTCATGCAGGCGCTCGCCGACCAGGTGGATAACATATCCCAAATGCTCCAGAACCTTTGCGCACGCCAAGGCCAGTACAGGTTGGGGGCTTTTCCTCCACCACCCGCACTTTGGCATCAAGACGAAAAAGTTAGAGCAAGAAGCGCCCGACCAAGAAGATACGATGCTCGGATGACTTTAGACCTGAGCAGCTTTGAGCGACAGGCCACTATCAAGTTTGGAGAGCCGGCTTGGTCATAGGACACCGGATGAGAGCCCAAGGCGGTGAAACCCTCGTTACTCACGCGATGAGCAAAGGCCCTAGGCCCAAGAGGGAGCCTCGTGCAACATCCAGCTGACTAGCGATAGTAGTCGATCAGCCTTGCGCTACTCACCGAACCACTCAGAGTTGAGGACATACCTCAACACGAAGATGGTAGCAGTCTCCCCTTGAATAGAAGAGCGAGTAGAAAAGATATGGCAGCACGTATTCAAGGAAGACGCTAGCAGACGCTCTACGAATTTGAGGCGATCACTGTTCACAATGGAGATTCAGACGCCGTCACTCCCTCTGAAGTTTAAGATGTCGACATTGGAACCTTATGATAGAAACATTGATCCGACGGACCATCTAATCCACTTCTGCACCCTGCTGAGCTTCCCAGGCCTGGGCGAGGTCACTATGTGCTTGCGCTTTCTACTAACCCTTAAGAGGGACTCCTGGATTTGGTTTTATCGCTTCTAGTCTAATTCAATTCAGATGTTTTAGGAGCTCGCCGATAGCTTCTTGACTCAGTTCATCTCTAACCGGCGGGAGGAAAGACAACCTTGGTACCTCGCCCTTATCAAATAGGGGCCTAACGAAAGTCTGAGGAACTTCTTGACCCGGTTCACTGCGGAAGCGCACCAGATACACCGATTGACTGACAAAGTAAAGTTGAGCACCCTCATATCGACTCTGGAGCTGAGCAAGTTTTTTAAACATCTGCCTTAGAAGGATCCCAAACCTTCTGTGAAGCAGAAACCATCGTTCGTGCTTACATGGTAGCTGAATAGGCCAACGAGACTAACCGTCAAAAGCGCAGGGACCATCTCCACTAGGGACCGCTAAATGGAAGAAAGAAAAATGGAGACCGCTTCAACTCTTGAGATCCGAGGAAGCAACCTAGGGTGGATCCAGGAGCTCGAACGGAGTTTAGGGCCCTAAACCTAACCCATCTGAATGACTCTCCGACCAACATCCTCATGCAAATCCAAAAAGAAAAATTTCTGAAGTGACCAAAATGGGTCAAGAACTCAGAGGGAGGAGATCAAACAAAATATTGTTACTACCATCGATCTCTGGGTCACAGTATAGAGGCCTACCAGATTCTATAGAAAGAGATTGAGGAGTTTATCTAGAGGGGGCACCTTACCAAGTTCCTATGAAACCCAAAGTAGGTGCCCGGTGGAGCAGGTGAAGAAAGGATGGAATAGCAACAGCCGAGGAACTGAGTTGCTCTAGAGTAGTCAACATGGTAACAACCTGGCCTTCCAAGGACCACTCAGACAACTCTGGGACCGCCTCAAAGAAACCGAGTGTAGAAATTAGGGACAATATCATTAGTTTTAGTAAAGAAGATATGTCACATGTATTGACTCCCAACTTCGACCAAGCTGAAACAGGTCTTTATCGATAATAAAAGTTTACATGATTTATTTTACATAGATGCCTATTTTAAGTTGTGGTTAAAAAAGAGTCAATTAAAACTGGTCGAAAGACTTGTCTATAGGTTAGACAACGAGCCGATGCCGATCCATTGAACCATTGAGCTAGAAGTTACCTTGGAAACTTACCCCTAGATAGCATCTCGCATATTGAAATTCCTAGTGGTTGGCCTACATTTTTTTTGCAATGCCATCCTAGGTTGGCCCTATCTGACCGCGTTCAGGGCCGTAATATCAATCACGCATTTAAAGATAAAGTTTCCTAAGGCCTACGACATTGGAGAAGTTTCAGGCGACCAAGCAACAGGCAAGGCATGCTATCTGTCCCATGTCGCTCAAGCCGTTCCAGATTGGCAGATAGAGGACTTCGATCATAGAGATGAAATGACTCTACAGCAGGCCCAGGTCGACGAGACGATGGACCACATTCCTCTAGACCTCGGTGATCCGGAGAGATGTGTGCAGATAGGGGGCTCACTTGCCAAACTCTAGTGTGACCAGCTAATTACTTTGCTCCGGTAGAACTTTGATATCTTCATATGGACCCCCATTGACATGCCAGGATTTCGACAGAGGTAATGGTTCACAAATTGGGCCTTGATCCAGGTCATAGGCCCGTTACGTAGAAGTGGAGGAACCACCCCATTGAAAAGCTCATTACCATTTATGAGGAGTTAGAGAAACTATTCAACGCCGACTTCATCCAGGAAGTCTAGTATCTAGATGGATTCTCTAACGTGGTCCTTGCCAAGAGAAGTAACGGAAAGTGGTGGATGCACGTCGAATTTACCGATATGAATAAGGCGTGCTTGAAGGACAGCTTTTTGCTTTCCAAAATCGACCCATTGGTGGACACTACCTTCGGACATGAGCTACTCAATTTCGTGCCCACACAGTCAGGCTACAATCAAATCTGAATGAGTCCCGAGGACAAGGAGCATACTTCCTTCATGACGGACTAAGGGACGTACTGCTACAATGTTATACCATTCAAGCTAAAGAACGTAAGCGCCACGTAACAGTGGCTTGTGAATAAAATATTCAATGCCCAAATTGGTTGGAATATGAAAGTGTACATAAATGACATACTCGTCAAAAGTAAAACCATCGACAGCCATATCTGTGACCTCAGTGAGGCCTTCGAAGTGCTTCAGGCGCACTGGATGAAATTGAACGCAGTCAAATGTATTTTTAGAGTATCCTTGGTAAATTTCCTAGGTTTTATTGTCTCCCAACGAGGGATTGATGCAAACTCCAAAAAAATAAAAGCGATCATGGATATGAGCTTGCCCCAGACCATGAAGGATGTTCATAGGTTGATCGGGAGACTTGCAGTGCTCTCTTCTTGACCAAATTCGGGGACAAATACCTTCCCTTCTTCAAGGCCTTGAGAGAAATAAAGGTGAACAACTTCTAATGAGTGGTTAACTGCCAAGCCGCTTTTCAGGAGGTTAAGAAGTATCTTACCAGCCACCTCTCTTGACACCGCCTAAAGAAGGCGAGGAGTTGTACCTTTACTTAATAGTTTCGAAGGAGGCAATAAGATTTGTTTTCATTTGGTAGTAGTCTGATGTACAGCAGCCGGTTTACTTCATCAGCAAGACTTTGACAAGCATCGAGATCTGTTACACACATGCCGAAAAGATCATGCTGACACTCGTCTATTGGTTTAGGAAACTGCTGCCCTACTTCCATGCACATAAAATAGTTGTCCTGACCGATAAAGCCTTAAAGAAAATCCTGTAGAAACCTGACATGTCATGAAAGCTAGTCAAATGGGCTATTGAATTGGGCTAGTTTGATGTAAAATTCATGCCAGGGCCGACTGTAAAAGGTTAGACCCTGGCAGATTTCATCGTTGAGACCACAACCCTGGTTCCAGACACTAATGGTGCAAACAAAATCGGACGCCGGCTGGAGGCACCGAGCTAGACCCTGCACGTAGACGGGTCCTTTATGCACATTGGCAATGGTGCTGGGGTTATCCTGAGAACCCCCGATAGGTTCGAGGTAAGGTACTTATTGAAACTTGGATTCTCAACCACTAATAATGTTATTGAATAGGAGGCCCTATTTGCCAGGTTACCACTGGCAAAAGAAAGCTCGGCAAGGCGCGTAATCGTCTATAGCGACTCAAAGCTGATCGTCAACCAAGTTCATGGAAGTTTCGAGGTGTCGAGCCCTTTGCTCACAAAATACCTCGCTAGAGTAAGGATTATGGTCCAAAAGTTTGATAAGGTCGAGATGGTGCACATTCTGAGGGTGGACAATTGGAAGGACAACCAGTTAGCGAGGGTCGCCTTGGCCAAAAGCCCAGAATGCTACTCAAGAGATATGTGGGAGGTCCTGAGCTCTCTAAGTACAGAAGAATCCAAGTAAGAAATGTTACAAGTCTCCAACAGCGATGGCTGGATGTCGCTCCACTAGAGATACATTACAGACGATACCCTGTCGGAGAATCCGGACGATACTAAACGTATAAAGAAGATGGTCGGCTGGTATACCATCGTAGACAGGAGGTTATATCATCGAGGGTACTCCACCTTGTACTTACGATGTCTCACACCGAAGGAAGCCGACTACGCGTTACGCTAGGTGTATCTCGGCATCTATGGGTCACATGTTGGAGGTAAGAACTTTATCTTCAAGATAATGCATTGAGGATACTATTGGCCAACAATGAAGAAAGACACCATGGACTTCGTCAAGAAGTACAAAAACTGTCAGATCTACGATAATATGCCCCATCAACCTCCTATGGAGCTGATGACCCTTCAGGCCCCTTAGCCATTTGTGCAATGGGAGCTCGACATACTCGACCCCTTCCCTATTGTGTTCGGACAGAGAAAGTTTGTCATAGTGGGTATTGACTACTTCTCAATGTAGGTCAAAGCCTCTCCATTGGCTCGCATCACTGAATAAAATGCCACGGAATTCATTCAATAGAATATCATTTGTAGATTCAGAATTTTTAAGGTCATTGTAACTGACAACGGAATCCAATTCAACAGTAAGCGCTTCACCAAATATTGTACATTGGTCCACACCTTAGTTGCCAATTCACAAGCAAATGAGCAAGTGGAAATTATCAATCGAACCCAACTGCACAGACTGTATACCATACTAGAAGATGCTAGGGGCTCTTAAGCGGACGAGCTACCTTTCGTGCTGTGATTATATTGAACAACATCGAAGGAGCTGATGAGTGAGATACCCTTTATTTTATACTACAGAATTGAGGCAGTCATCCTGATCGAAATTAGACTGCCCAGCCTCTAAGTCAAGGGCTTTGATCCACTTAACAACTCCCAGCCACTCAGAAAGCATCTCGACCTGCTTAAAGAAGCACGGGACATGGCCAATATGTGCACAACTGCCTATCAACAGTAGATCACCTGATACTATAAGAAAAGTGTGAAGGATTGCCAATTCGAGGCTGGGAAACTGGTCCAACGAAGTTTAAAGGCCACGGGTAAGAATGCTAATAGGAACAAGCTCTTCCAGAACTGGGAAAGCCCATTCCTCAGCTCGACCATCCTGCAGAATGATACATACAAGCTTCGCACCTAGAAAGAAAACTAATCCCAAGGACGTGAAATGCTGTCCATCTTAAGAAGTATTACCGGCAATCTCGTACTGAACCCAGGTAGGTCTAGCATACATTTTCAAGTGTGCTTGTAAGAGTGTATCACATTAATGAAATAATTTGTTTGCTTGTTCACGAATTGTTAATTATTATTAATTATTTACCAACCCATATGAATGCTTGTCTGACATTGTATAAGTTCAAGTGATTTAAATTACTCCTAAGTCAGGCAAATTCTCATTCACCTGTCACAAAACCTTGATCCCACACTAAGTAGCTCACATGCGATCAAATTTGAACCTTGGTCTAACACCGAGTAGCCCATATGTAGTCGAATTTGAAACTTGTCCCCACACCGAGCGGCCCACACGCGGTCAAATTAAACCTCGATCCAACACCGAGCAGCCCATGCACGGTCGAATATCAAAACCTTAAGGAGTTTTTCAGCATGCATGTGGTGACTCCCCCAATAGGGACGAGCACCATAAGTCGACGATGGTCAGCGAGTTAGGATCTAACGCATAAGAATGACGTCCTTTAGAGAGACAATCTCCAGTAATTACACGCCGACAATGACCTTAAGTTCGCTAAAGCCTAGCAAAAACAGCAATGATGCTTAGCCAGCAAATATTGGTACATGAAAAATAAAACTGTACAAAAATATAAAAAACTATGATAATGATTAGGAAAATTTTCTCTGATTCATTGCAAAGTTGGACCATACAAGCGTGCCAACACTATATATATATATATATATACAAAAAAGAGAAAACGAAGGCTACCCTAAGGTTGGGGGCTTCCCGAGGGACGCAATGAGGGCTCCTCCTTGTCAAGAAAATCAAACAGATTAGGCCGGTGTCGGGCACCCCAGTTCCTCAAGTCAAAGAAGTCAGCAAGAAAGGAAAGGTCAATGAGGGAAGCAATCCACCGACACAGGTGAATGCCGTCTAAAAATCTAGAGTTTAGAGCCTAGCCCACCTCCTCTGGGCTAAACTGGGTCGTTAGCTTCGTTCTTAGCCTAGCATTCTCACTCTGGAGGTTCGTGAGATGCTATTTGGTTTGCTGCAATGCATCCTGGGAACTCTGTAGCTCCTCCCTGACCTTGGACAACTGAAGCTCAAGGCTGGTGGCCTGATCTCGGCTCTGTTGGACGTTAGAGGTGGTGAAGGGTTCTCTAAAAATTATCGGGATGTAAGGTAGTTCAGCAGCCATAGCGCTCAGGAGCATCCTAGACGAAGAAGTCGGAGTGGACACCTGCTCCGGCTATGGCTGATCCGATGAGGGAGCCACTGGACCCCTTGTGGCATCAGATGGGGATGCATCCAGACGAGATGCCTCCATGGTCGCCACTGCCTCAACATCGCCCCTCGGCTGGGCCTCCATCGGATGGACCACACTGGGACCCTCTCCAGCTAACTCATACGAAGGGCTAGGCACCACATGCTTTGATAAAGTAGACACGATTGCAAGGACCTCCTGCTAGACCGCCTGTTGGTCCTGAGCCGGCACGCAAATTGGCCCAGTTGGCCCCCAACTTTAGGCTCACCTGATGCCCCTGCATGAAGAGAGTGGGGCTCGTTTGTAATGGCAACTCGGACACCCTCCTTGGTGGGGCTGACAATTGAAGGTGTGATAGAGGTCGGTCTCCTAGACAATTCGCCTAGGCCTCACATCCACTCCACCATTGGCAGGCCCTGGGCAGCGGAAGAAAAAGATCCCAATGAAGATGTCGTTCACCACTGAGACGCACTATCAAAAGATCCCATGATATATAGAGTCCCAGACTTCTTTTTGGGCTGAGTAGGTGGCGGAGCGGTGGCTCCCATACCCCCAAAGGAGACTCCTATTGGGCCAGCACAAGCGTCTCAGCAGATAAGAGGTGGTCCTTCTTATTGAAGAAGCCAGTATTCACTCGGACTAGCTCTGTCTGTAGCTTAATCGAATCCACCTCCTCATGGAAAGCCTTGCCGGTGAATGATGTTGGAACGTTGCCCCACTTATTTGAGAGGACCCAGTAGGAGGAGACCTTGACGAAGAAGAATCGGTCCTTCTAGTTCTTCACTGAGTTAGGGATCCCCTTGCTTATGTGCAAGTCCCTTGGAGACAATGAAATTCAATCTCCGCTCTAGTAGAGCTGAAAGATTACCTTCATGGCCACTGCATTTAGCGTCCTCTCGTGGTGGCAAAGAAATACATAGAGATAGCACAAATACCTCATGGCATTGGCATGGAATCTCACGATCGGAACTCCCATGGCCACCAAGATTTCGTGTAACTCCCTCGGGAGGGGGAAGCGAATAACACTTCTCAAGTGGGTCTCATAGATGGTGATAGACCCATTTGGAGGAGAACAGACCCTATCATACTCCCTTGGCACCGCAAACAGAATCGTGTTGGGATACTATATTGTATATATAAAGTCTCAATATCAGTGGCAGTACAAACTGAGCGAATCGCACAAACACTAAGAGCCATGGGGATAAGATGGTAGCTGACACAAAGAAACCAGAGAGAGAACAGCTTGAGAGAAGAAGAAGGATGGGGAAAAAATGACGGAATGACGCCTCAAAAAGGTGTGCACATGATGACTTGACACGTGCCAGCACCGCAAGGTGTTGAGGCACGTCAATTTCTGAGCGACGGTAATGATGGCCTGCCACTATATCGACGGTAGACATTCGGCGAGACAGGAGAGGCCAGATGTCCGAACGACACATCCTCTAAAGCCATCACACCCCACTTCTCGAGGATAGCAAATTAACGACAAGCAGATGTGATGAACTTGAAACTGGACTGACATGCTGAAAATTCACTCCAATGCTCAGACTCTCTGACTTTTCTGGATTCAGTCCGGCATCTAGCTAGTTTGACCAGTCAACGATCCACTCCAGTGCTTGGCCTATCTAATTGATATGGATCTAGTCCGGTATCCAACCGGTTTGACCGGTCAACGATCCACTTTGGCGCCTAGCCTATCTGGCTGAACTGGATCCATTCCTACATTGCCGGTTTGACTTGTTTGCAATCCAACTGGTGTTCGACCTACCTGACCGATCAACGATCCATTCTGATATCCAATCGGTTTAACTGATCAATGATCCATTCCGACATTCTACGGGTTTGACTGGTCAACGATCCAATCTGGTGTCCGTCTTGTCTGACTGGTCTGTAGCCCAATCAAGCATTAGGCCAACTAACAAGGCCACAATCCAGTCCAGCTTCAAGCTGAGCCGACAGCCGTTCGATCCAGTCTAGACTCCGGAAAGACTGATGGGCACGCAATCTAGTCCGACATAAAAAAAAGAGAAGAGAGCGAGATCTAGAAAATCAAAGAAGCAAATAATATGGACAAAAATGCTTGCTAACTCCATTCATTAGTCTCTTTTTAAAAAGTACAAAACCTCTAGGGGCGGAAGATAACAAAAAAAGTATATTTAATAACGATCTAGTCGCAAAAACTCTGCTAAACTCAACTACGTAAGAAGAGGAGCCCGAACAAGAGAATGCCATGCACCCGATAAATAGCAAAACATGACTCGTAAGAACAGCGGTTCTTGAGGTGTCAAAACAGTGGCCCCATCACAAAGACCGGCCATCATCCAGTGGGAGGCAAAGGGAAAGGAAAAGCCTCGCCCCTCAATAAGGAGGGAATGGCCTCAATCCTGGGACCCATTGCCAACCCTACCAGCAGCGGGGTTTGGCTCCAGAAGACAGCAGTTCTCGATTAGCCTGAGCAATAGCCCATTCCAGAGATAAGCTACTGCCCAAGACAGAAGCACAACGAAAGGAAAGCCTCGTCCCACTCAAGAACAACGACAGGCCTCGTTTTGAAATAGACACGAAAAGGGATGACCAAAGCGGTTCAACACACGAAAAAGGGTGACTAAATCAAATCTCTCGCGCATCCCAGGATGACGCCTTTGAACATTGGAGACAAGCTCCCTTCAATCCCAACGGTAGGCAACTCAAGCTTCATGCTGATTTTGGGTTCCCACGCCACTTGACTAATAAGGGGTTTGATGCAGGGCACAGTGAGCCCCTCAACTTATGGCATGCAGAAGGATCAATAGGCCATTAAATGCCAGTGATTCCATATGCCAACAAATCCATAGAAAACCACAGGTGCAGAGAATCACACTAGAAATAGTAAGGCAGGGAATCAGAGGGCGGCCTAGGGAAGGGACGTAAGAGGAAAACAACAAGACACATCCTATCCGTGAATATGTCGGGGGTTCAAAATTCAAACCCCCTGGCATGGGAGCTAGTGATGGAGACGGTAGAAAAGGGCCGCCCCAGTACGAAGGCCCATAGACTAACAACAGACCCTTAGGGTGCCCAGTTCATAGGCATAGGGAACGGTTAATACTTACGTTGATTGAAACAGCATCCTAGCCTACCAAACAGCCCAAGTTGACTTCGGCCCAATCAAGGCGGCCTGCGGTCTTCTTCTCGCCCGTGGAGATTACTTGTCTTAGCCAACTTGACACCCGAAATATCTCCCAAATCGCGATTTCTCTCGGAACGGCAACTCTAACTTAACAGATCACTCCTAACGGTAACTCCAACTCAGAGGAACTCTCCAAATGGAAACTCTCATATCCACCGCGTCTAACATCTCCACGAAGAAAGAAGGGATCCTCTTAACTGATCACGGTTTCCCTAATCGACACCTATGATCCATGACTAGCCTACGAAATTTGCGCAGACAGCTGGCGACCAGCTTTGGCGCTCAATCATGGCTGAGCTGGTTCATAGATTATAAATATCTCCTCGCTCACATGGATAAGGACACTACCGGGCATACTCAAAAACTCACAACCAAGAGCTCACAAAATATAGCGCTCTGCCCAAAGTGTCTCCGAAAAAATCCCTCACGATTCTTGCTCCCTCATCTCAAAGCCGCTCCACGTCGAGTGTAACCTCTTAGTCAAACTCAAGCCTCCATACCCTTGCATCATCACGCATAATTCTCATCTCTATATATTTTCATCTATTTAAGAAAGATTATTAATTTGAGCGCCGAAGGATAAATCGGGAAGTGAGTCTCACTAATTCTCTAATCTTTTATTTGTTCGATGTGTTGCATAAGACCCAAGTTGTTAGAGATAGAGACCGGACCTGCCTCAATTCGACTCAATCAAAAAAGATCAGGAGGCTCTCTAATCCGTACAATAACCCAAATCTAGGGCGCATCACATTCGGTAAATATGAAAGTCTTTTTACCAATAAGACCATGACAACACTCCTCTCTTTGTCCCACTCATCGTTAATTTATTTTCCCTTGATTTTTATGCACTTTATATATTTCGTATTACATTTGCAATATAGGTTTCTTTTTCAATCAATTTTTATTATCTAAAAAAAT
>JAODPA010042239.1:0-11938 GCA_025585075.1 Nepenthes mirabilis | reverse complement strand
CTTGAAATCTAAATTTTATTAGATATGTCAAGAACCTAACTAATTAATTGCTAAGTTTCACTATTAAATCAGTAGCCTTTGAGATTGATTTTTTCAACCTAATCTTACATTCTCGGATGCTTAGTATATTAAACTCTTTATAAAGTATTAATATCATCATCAATTTATGTATTTTATAATAAATATCCATGATAATTTTGAACACATTAGAGCCTTACTGCTCTATGGCTCTTCTCAACCAACATTCGATATTGCTTCCATAGAACTTATTTTTTAGAAAACTCGATAAAAGATCGATTATATTTTCTCCATTGATGTAGTCATTGCTACTATATCACCAAGATCTATTTTTTCGATTAAAGCTTCTATTTTCTCTAATTTGCATTTCTTCAATGTCAAATGTAATTATTGTAAAGAAAAAAAATATTATATTATCTTACTGTCTTAAAAAGAAAGTAAAAAATGCCATCAAAAAGAAGGTCAAGGAAGCCAGGGATATTAAAAATGGTAAGATTTTTTAAAAACTCATGATGCCGCCTCTGTAACATTGGCAAATTCTGCCTCCACACTCTCATTTCCTACTACAATTGGTTTTGAAATAATAGTCAATCAAGTTTTATTTCGTACATCCACTACGTTGTTTGTTTCTTCAAATGCATCTATTAGTTTATTGAATTCATCTGTCATAATCACGTGACATCTAATATATCATTAATATCTCATAAGGTATCTTCAGCTAACACCTTTCTTATCTATATCGTCAATAGTTCTTATATGTATGTCGATTATATTAGTAATGCACCTACACTTGATTTTTTATATTTTAGATATTTATCATTTTTAAACTTATCTCACAATCTTATATCTATTAGTCAACTTGTTGAATATGATCTTTACTTAATCTTCTTTTACAAGGGTTGTCATGTATTGAATTGGAAGACGGGCCATCTCATTCCAATCGGACGTAAAATTAGATGCATTTTTTAACTTACATCTTTATATCTGCTATGTTCAGGTTTCACTCACCCACTTGCTGCTTTCCCTCTAGTCTCTAACACAATCGACTTAGTTACCCCTCCTCACCTCTTAGTCAGGATCTAACCTCTAATAACCATATAAGCCAAGTTACTTTTGTCTTATTTTACAGCATATCATATAATTTAGACAAATAAATAATCTTATCTTTCAATAAAAGTAATTCTTTTATTTATATACCTTTTAATTTAGTTCACTCCAATATTTGAGGTCCCACCCCTGTTCTAACAAAGGGTGATCGCGCTACTATTTTATTATATTTGTTGATGATTACTCTTACTATATTTTGATTTATCTTTTACATAATCAATCTGAGATACTTTACGCCTTTCATAACTTTCGTTAGATGATTAAAACTCACTTCAATCACACTATTATAGTATTCCTTTCTAATGATGCTATAGAATATAATCTATATCCTTTTTGGACGAATTTTAATAAATGGGTACTGTATCTCATCGATAATATCCTTATACTTTCTAACAAAATGATCATGATAACATAAGTATCGTCATATTTTTGTCACTATTCATACTCTACTTACTTTCACTTCTCTTCTCGAGTCTTTTTGAGAAGCAGCTGCCCATAGCACCATTTATAATATTAATCAAGTTTCATTTCTCACCAATTTTTACCAATCACCATCGAAGCATCTTTATAAAAAGATATCTGATTCTTTGTTTCACAAAATTTTTGATTGTGTTTGCTTTGTCCTTCTACCTCCTCTAGAGCATACCAAACTTAAAAGTCACTCTTGACTTTATTGTTTTCTTAGTTATGATATTAAACATAAACGCTATCTCTATTATGATTCTATAATCCAATGTCTTCATATTTCAAAGCATTTTTGGTTCTAGAGATATAAAATTCTTATTGATATCTCTTCATTCCCTTTATTGGACAATACTACTTGCTGTAATATTCCCTACTGTTGTTATGAAAGGCTAGAAGATCATGGGTGAGAGTTCTAGTAACCCCTAATAAATCCTACTTTTGATCATTTTCAAATTTCTCGTTTAATGCAGAGTTTATAAGCTCACCTGCTCCTAATAAATTTGGATCATTCAATAACTTTGACACTCCAATTATGCCTTCAAAGTCCTCTCTTACTATGGTTATTTGTCACTCTAGTCTAACACGTGCCCCACCTATCCATCTTTATAACTATCACTATTTCTCTACCATTAATGTTGTTCATAATACATACAGTTATCATAATGCATACTATGATTTTCTTTGGTAATACATTATATCAGAAGAGTTTGATACTCTTCACAATATTCACACTTTAAATTTAGTTATTTTTCACCTAGTAAAACAGCAGTAGGAAATAATAGGTATGTAAACAAAAAATAAATTCTAATGGTTGAGAAATTCAATAAAAGCTTTCAATCCTATTGCCCACATCACTTCTATTTGATCTCTCTTTTTTGTTCTTACTATATACTACTGACCCTTATTTTAAATGGATATAAAGAATATTTTTTTACTTGACAATTTGACCAAAAAATTTTATATGAAGCCTCATTCTAGATATATTCATTCTTCTAAAAAGGTATGTTACATTCGATGAGTATTATATGATCTTAAGCAGGTTCCTCATATTTAGTTTGTCAAATTTAGCTCTATTATTTTACAATTTTGGTTTGCCTCTAATCCTAATAATTCTTCCCTTTTTTTTTATTTGTTATATTACTATTGATATCACTATTTTTCTTTTCTATATCGATAACATAATTATTATAAGTGATAATAGTTTTGATATCTTTAAATTTAAATGCTTTGAACTAAATGATTTCGGCTTTCTTTGCTGCTTTATTGGATTTGAGGTAATTAGCACATTTGATAGCTACTATTTGACACAGGTTAAGTATGCCTCCGATTTTCTTTCTCATAATGGGCGCATTGACTATAAGATGACTATTAGTCATCTTGAATACAATGTCAAACTCTATATTACTGAAGTTGAGCATCTCCCTAATGCTACCTTTTTTTGCCAATTCATTTGGAGTCTTATATATTTCATTCTTATCAAGTTTGATATTGACTATATTGTATATTTTGTTAATAAACTTATGTCAGGTCGGCGTTGTTGGGGTCACTCCTATGTGGAGGTGTTATGGGTTCGAAGACTTAGGCTATGTCTAAGGACTCAAATTGAGGACGAGAACATTGCACGATTATGGTCTACGGACTTGTTCGCTGAGTAATTGAGGAATCTACGCAGTATAGTTCCGAAGATTTGTGAGCAATACTTAAGCCCGAAGACTCTGATAATGGCATGAAGGCAGATTTGTCACTTGTGCAGGAAAGGCTGCAGAAAGACGCCCAATTGGTCAACGAAATGTTGACCATCTGTGAGGAAAAGTCGGTCAATAGATATTTGACCATCAACAAGAGGAGCCATATGGCCCATGAGTGCCAACTCAGAAGATTAACCGGGCACGCATGATTCTAGAAAATATACGCAATCTCTACAGAGTGAGCGCCATCTCTGCAGAACACAATGATTTGTAGAGCCGTTACAAAGTTGTACGTGTGCTAGATGGGTATCTGTACTCGCAACCTCCATGCTGACGAGGCAGTTGTTCAGATAGTGTATATATGTATTGAGCTTTGTGATATGTATCAGTTTTTTGAGAGGACGTGTAAATTTTTGAGTGTGTGAGAGTGTGAAGAGAAAACACCGTGAGAAAATTGTGCTCTTACTTTCTATTCTCTTCTCCTAAGGTTTGTGTAACTGGGGATTTCTATAACCGTGAAATTTACACAGTGAATTTGTTTGTGTACTAAATATCCTATGATTTTTTTCTTATTTCAAAAGGATTTTTCACGTAAAATATCGGTGTCTTCCTCTTCCTTTTTTATTCCTTCTTCATTACTGTCTATTGCTGGTTTGCCGATCGGACGTGGTTGGATGCCATTTTACCCAACAGGTGTTCTGTTCATTATACAACTGTTCTTTGTATTCTCTATTATGTGAAAGACACTCTATTTTATCGGTTATATTTTTTTATCTCACTATTCGCTAGAGCTCCGAGTATATTTTGATACCGATTGGACAAGCGCCCCTATTGATTATTGATACACTATTGATTTTCTCTTCATATTAGGAGATTCTCTCATCTTTTTGTATAATAAGAAGCAGATTGTTGTTGTATGTTAGAGTATTGAGACCGGATATCGCACTCTTACTGATACTATGTCTAAACTTTTCTAGTTTTGTTGGCTTTTATAGGATATTGGTGTTTCTCGTTCTTGCGAAACTCCTCTCTATTATAGCAATTACGATTCTATCCAAATTACTCATAATAATATATTTCATGAATGTACAAAAACCATCTAGATTGATTGTCATTTTGTATATCATCACCTCAAGGGAGACACTCTTCATCTTTTCTCGGATTCTTCGGTTAATTAATTAGCTAAGATTTTCACAAAACATCATTCTTCATCTTTCTTTTCTTATTTCTCTACAATTATGACCATCATTTGTTCTATTCTACTGTTGCCAATTCAATTATATGCAATCATATAGTCATAAATCAGAATCTAATAAAATTTTTCGTTGGTTGTTTAGTAAGTGCGCTTACATGATACGTTTACGTTGAAGGTGTTGAATTTGGTCACTCCTTTATGGGTGGCTCAAACAAACACGTTATAGGTAGATCACACAGGTTTTGTATGATATTTGGAGTGTTGTAAACTGATTGCAGCAATTACCAGAATAATTGTTTGCTGGAGAAGGCAAATTTCGGAGTGAAAAATTTACCGGTATGAAATTTACCAGTTTGAATTTACCAGTATCGATTTATCGGTATGGAATTTACCGGTTTGGAATTGACCGGTATGGTTTTAGCCAGTACACAAAAGGTAGGAATGGTTGGCAGGAATGAAATTCCAGAATGAAAAATGCCGGTTTGTCTTTTCCAGAATGGGATGGTAGATTTACTGGTATGATTTACCAGTATGAAATGTCGGTATGTTGTTTTTCGGAGTGAGCATTCCAGAATTTCCTGGCATTCCAGAATAAATTTCAGAGTGGATTTCTAGAGTAAAAATTCGGAGTGGATTTTCAGAGTGATTTTGCAGGAATGATGCAAAAAGCCAGATGGTCAGAAAGCTGAGTTGACTAAAGAGACTAGTGATGATCGAGGACACTAAGTGACGGCTGATGACAGCCGGCATGGAAAGTTAGTTGCTAACTTTGCAGGGCAGTTAACCTTCCAGAGTTGGTAAGTTAGAGTAGGTAGCAGACCTGTAGGGCATGCGCGGTATGAGAAAGCATAGGAACTGGTGAAGTTGTAGAAAAAAACTAGTGTGAGGAATCATCTGCAAAATCAGCCAGGTGAGCAGATTGGATTTTGGATCGGAGTCTTTATAAAGAGTATACCAGACGCTTCAGAAGATCGGAGAGCGGCAGGATAGCAGCAGTGCAATGGAGAGTGGAATGGAACAAATTGTGGAAGGGAACTCTGGCCGTTCGCTACTTGCCGCTACACTTGTAAAATCAGTGAGTAGAGTGAACCACCAGTGAGAGGAAAGAGAGAAGAAAAATATAGAGATACGAGAGTATGAGAGTTTCCTTACTCTGGAGTTGTTTTTCTTATTCTGTCTCGGATGTGTAGTGGATATTTTGTCTTGGGGGCTACTTGTTACTAATTTTACATAGTAAAAATTTATTCGGAATATGTCCCATGATTTTTCCCTTGGTTGAGAAGGATTTTCACCTTAAAAATATTGTACATCATTTTGTTCCTTGTACCTTACTAAATTGGTGACTAACGACCGACGGGAGGTTCAGATTTTCTGCTGCTTAGTTGTCATTTTGTCCGACCGGCATTTTCGTGAACCCAACAGAAGGCTCTTCAAAGAACAGAAGTTGATGATTTCGATTGATTGCCATGGCCATTTGGATTAGTCAAACTAGGCATAGAACCAGCTCATTCCAAAACAAAAATTTTGTTTCTTGGTTTTACCAACCAATATTTGCTTCATGCCAAAATATTGCATATAAATCAATTCTTTACATAGGCACATAAATCATATAATCAGATCCTGATATTAGGGCAGAACACACTTGAAATTTCCCATTAAACTTGATGTAGCAAGAGGGCAGCAGTTGATGACAGAAAATGTTCTGTAAAAAAATTCTCCCATTTGTTTTAGTTGGATTACCTGTCAAGTTTCTAAGGGATGGATCAGGAAGTTGGAATCCAGGCATCATCATCATCGAAATGTGAGCACCTGATTAATTGGACTTTTGCACCCTAAGTGGTCAGGTAAACAGTATATGAGCAAATTGTTTAATAAATAAATCTATAATTTAGAATACAATAATATACAATAGTAATAGTGGCCAATAAAATGCATAAAACTCAAAATATCATGTAACAACATACAAGTACCATGTGCCATATATATCATATGATATACCAAATGCATTATATGTAACGATACATAATCACGAGTTTCATGATTTTGGTGTAGGGAGGAGGCATTCAAGAGCGTCTAAGTGCAATGAGGCACTTATGTAGATGATACTGGCTGCTTTTTCAGAAAGTTTTCTCTTTCTTTTGGAGTGCGTTGAGGTGTGGAATCTGAACTTGCATTTTGGTGAAGGGCATGAGTTGTCATGTAAGTCAGGGTCCCTCTACAAGTGAAATCTGACACACAAGTTCTAATCAACAGTTGGGTGTCATGTTCTTTTTATCTCGTTGCATTGCTGATTCAATAAAGTGCTTCAATAGGCTTCCGAGTAAAAAGCTGTACAGTATGCATCTGAAGTTTTTGGACTTTTATGGCCCATCTGTTTTAAGTATCGGATTTCAGAAAGTTATAATATGAGACTACTGTTTCTCAGAAAGAAAAGTTCTTCAATTTTCAGTTTAAGTCTCTTGAATAAGTTGTTCAGGGGATCTCCAAATCGGCCAATACTACTTCTAAAGTGTAATTTAGCTTCTTGAGAGCCAAAATCTCCATGGCAGAAACTCTCTTTCACCCAATTTCATCATTTTAGGAAAGATATTGCTCCAAAAGCCAGACTAAATAGGTAATTACTAGTAGGACTCTAGCACACACGAGGATTTTGGTAATTTGGTGCAGTGGGGGGCTACCTCTCGTTGCTTAGCTCAGGGACTGGTGAGCCTTCCAAACGACCAAAATAAAGGATTAAGGAAAAATAATCGATTCAATTGTCGATTGAATTCAACACAACAGGTACAAACTCGAATGGTAATGCCGTATTTTGCTGCAGGCTTGAGCAAAAGGTTAACAAATTAATACCACTTTAGCCTTACCCTTTGACTCTTTTCAAAGGATAAATTAACTGAAAGTACGTGTAACTATTGAGAGTTTAGTACAACCTACTTCTCACCATTCCATTAGTTTGAATGCTCTTTGTAATTCCACACTAAGATGCCTTTGTATTTTTTTTCCTGTGTATTAGATGAAGGCACTTGATTAGCCATTGCACAACGTGATATTCTAACAAGGAATTTTATCATGGCACAAGAAGTTATCACATTTTTTCAAACATGCCAGACAGATTTAGCTCTCCTCGTCTTCTTGATTGTTTTAAATAGTTGACATGCATCACCATGTTAATCCTTTGCATGGATGCTGATTGGGTATATTGCTTCTATATCCATCACTTAATCTGCTTAGTGTCTTGACACTGATTTTCGAGACGCCAAAGCTTTATTTTCTGAAGGGTTCAGGCTTCTGGATATGCCTATTCCAGGTGTAATCCCAATTTTAGAGGTCGTACTCTACTTGACACTTTAGGAGATCAGATGCCACTAAAACAATGGACCAACTGAGATCATAACAACCAACCTTTGTTGTGCTGAGGAAACTGAGTGTTGCCCTGATATGTGCTGATATTTAGGCATGAATAATTTTTTCCAAATTGGTTGGACTGTTGGTGCGATTATTCACCTTACAGGCGATACATCTGATTCAAGTCCAAGATAACCCAATTTCATAATGGGCATACTCTAAATATTCCAGCAATTATGTATGCAGATTCTAACAAAAATACTATTATATGTATCAAAAATTTCAGATTTTACAAAGCAAATGTCTTAAAAGGAAAAAATATTATCGAATAATTAGAATAGTCATAATAATACATGGTCCTGAGTGGATACTTGGCATACCCATCCTCTTTCAAGTCCACCACAAGGAAAACAAGAATCAAGATTTGCTTTATCCGGTATCAAACGCGTGCTACAAACAAATAAAATGCCTTGCAAAAATATAGTACTGTGACATGAATATGTTTTAATGGATAATGTTTCAATCAAACTTTTGACAGGTTGCCAGCATCACAAAAGACCTTGGATGAGGACAATTAGCATCATCATCAAGTTTGTCCAAACCTGAAAAAATGGGACTTCTGCAGGTATAATTAGACTGTCGCTATTTCAAAGTATTACCATTTTACTGCCTTTGAAAATATGGACGATGAAGAGTAAAGGCGACGATGTTTGAGGAAAAAAAAAAAAACCTGCAATAATTGTCCACATGAGAAGAGCCGCTGAATGTTGCATTACAATGAACTCCCCCTCTCTAGAAAAGTCTTTTCCCCAAAGTGAAAAGGGAAAAGAGAACTTGTTTCACCTTTTACAACAGTAAAACTTTTTATTTGTTTGATAATTTTGTGCAATGCAAAGTCGAGTTAATGCCTTCCTCTCTTCTTGCTCTACTCCCTTTTCTGAATCTGTCGCTTTTCCTTTAGGGATGATAGAATGTTACTGTAACTTCAGGCGTAACTTCAGGGTGACATTTATTGTGGGATCTTACCCAATAATGAAATGTATTTCGGGCCGTGGAACATCTGCAATACCTTCTCTACAACCAATGAAATAGGTGGTATTGATTAAGTTTGGTGCTCGTGCCAATTGTATATTGCGTGTACCAAAATTGGCACCCTTGGGTTACCTCTTAACAGATCTCCACACGTTGCTGATTTGATATCATGGACTTGAAGTACGAGACTTGAAATGATGAGTATTTTTTCTTTTTCACAAGAGCTGTAATACGGAATTTTTGATACATTAAAGAAGCTTAAGGTAGAATGTTACTCTATGGGAATAGATGGTAATTTTTGATGATTAGGTAAAATCTCTAGTTGATTGTCACTTTACAATTAGATATTTTGTATTTATATGTGAAAATTTGATATCTTGAAAATGCAAAAAGTAATATGTGACAGTACGATTTAATGCAAAATTAGAAAATTACTCAATGGTATTAAGTACACGTGAGCTAATATGGATAGAAGGAGCACCTATAAAATCTGAAGTGGACTGATTTTTACCAATGAAATTAATATTTGACAATTAAGTTGACCTACACATTGCCTCAAACCGTGTATAAAAGCGGGCTAACCATATCGAGGCTGATTACCATTTTGAACAGAAAAAACTATTGATATAAGGAATAACCACTTAATATGTTAGTTTAAGCTATCAATTTACTGATTTTTATTCACTAAGGCCATAAGATATTCTAGGATTAAATATGTTTGTAACAAATTTGGTATATATGATATATACAATATTATAATTATATCATGCATAGTGCTACAAATATGGGTGTTTACTGCTCATGGGCACTAAGCCAAGCCTTTTCCCTCATTTCTCTCCTTTCTCTTCATTCGACATTGTCCATTATCAGAATCTCCACACGATGTGCCATTAATGAATGCCATTTTCCCATTTTCTGTTTCAGTGCCTCGTGCATATTTCTCCCTTTTTTTTAGATATTCCAGATCAACATCAAGTAGTTCTCAATCTCTGTGATTCAGGTCTTGAATGTGATGTATTAAAGCTGATAGTGGATAGATCAGGCCACCACTGGCCAGAGCGGTCTTCTCCATGTCAAGAGGCAACTCGACGTCCACTATTTATCCTTATTGCATTATCTAATTGGAAATATGACTTTTCATTAGTCCTTTCACCTTTAATGTCACCTCTGCGTGCCCTTTTTTTAGTTTTTTTAGCCTGAGAAGTCCCAGCCACAGGTCCACTAGAAATATTGGTATCAGCAGCTGATTTCTGAAGTGCCCTTCCCTTTAAAGTACTCAAGTTGATCCTTGACCTTTATTTTCTTTTGGGTACTCCATCAAAGATGCCATGATTAAGCCTTTTGAAATATACATCATGTTATCGATGATCAAGCATGAATATAGCTTTCTTATTCTTTTCAGACGTGAATCTGCCTCTTGAGTTTTCTTTTAAGTACCGCTGTTGAGATCTGCAATTCGGGTTTAATTTTCCTTATTTCTGATCCGGTCACTTGTGGATTCCAATTTCCAAATTGATTGTTGAACTACTAGTTACTTGTTATTGTTGTGATAGATGGCGTTCGACTACCATTACAAACACACACAATGAAAGGAGGAATAAGAAAGAAGCAGATGAACACCAATATTTTACGTGAAAAACTTATCTCAAATAAAGAAAAAATTACAGGACACTTAAGTCACAAACAAGTTTCACTATATGAAATTGGTTACAAACCACACATATCTACACAAACCCTTGAGATGAAATCGAAGAACAAAATACGAGTATGCAAAGATTTTCACACTTTGTTTTTTCACTCATTGCTCTATTTTTTTCTCTATCTTTCTCTCCTCTATCTCATATACCTAGAAAACTCTTTTCTTTAACTCAACTCACTCGTTTCAATACAGGCGTAACTATATATGTTAATTTGCAGAATATTCTATTACCGATAAAATCTGTCCCTGCCAACAATATAACGATATTCTGCACAAAACAGCTCCCAAAAATCGCGTATAATATCCTGAGATCACACATGCTCGGAAAATCTTCTAAGCTGACATCCTATTGGATCCCCTGATGAACGACCAATATTTTGTCAATCGTCTTCTTCTGTTGGCTGGTTAATACCCATGTTGATCGTCTTCTTCACTTGGCTGGTCAACACCCATTTGACTGTCTTCTTTACTTAGTCGGTCAATACCCACATTGACTAGTCAGTCGTCCTTCTACAATCCTTGGGCAAAGCTGTGGACCTCCAGCCGGTCAACAATATATTGACTGGAACACATAATTGGCAGGTCAATAAATTGACCGGTTATTTCTACCCATCCAAAACTTTCGGTCAATAAACGTTGACCGAAATTTCTTGTGTCTAATCTGTGTATGGTCCGCGAACACTCAATAGACAAGCCCGCGAACCTTAGTCGCACATAAAATCCTCGTACTCCATCTAAGTCATCCGACCATTAGGATTTCCACATGAAAGTGACCCCCAACGGTTATATCCAAATATTAGATAGATCATAAAGTCTATCCAATATTTAATGAGCCATGAAGGTATATACTGTACCTTCACAGTTGTTGGAGTTGGATTCCCACAAAAGAATCCCTGGTGGGTTTTCTTTTCTTTCTTTTTAAAAGAAAGGTTAATTTCTGCAGGAGCTGTATTTAACTACAATATAAGCAGGGGAAGCATTGCCAAGTACTAATGAGACTTCGAAGTGTTACTCTGGACAATCTATAGCCCACATTATGCTTCTGATTGATGTGCCATTGAGGCTGGGCCGCCGCATTGGCCTGATTAAAGGGATGGATAAGACATTATTTACCCCATCCACGTTTAAAAATTTGAAAAGACCGTAAATTATTTGATAAGTTAAATTTAAAAGTAAGGTTTTCAAGTGTATTATAACATTACTTTCTTTAAGATATTATTTATCCCTTATGTATAAACAGATTTGAGCAAATTATCTCGATAATACAATGCAGTATTGTTTGACTTAGTTTTGCATTGATGAAATCAAGCGTGCAATATCCTATGAAATTAATTTTATCCAATCCTTATAAATTATTTATTATCAATTATTTTCTATGATAAATAATTAATT
>JAODPA010042228.1:0-11939 GCA_025585075.1 Nepenthes mirabilis | reverse complement strand
TTGATGAATTATCTTCTGATGAAGTGAGAATCACTTTTTTTTTTAGTTTATTATTCTTTTGCCTATGGCCTTTTCAATTGGTAAACTTTATATATGATGGGAGTGTACTGTAGTTTGAGGAACCTGTTGCTAAGACTGCCGTTCCTTTCAAAAAACTACCTCCTTTGAAAGGCGCCACTGCCAGAGTTATTGCTAAGAAAGACAGAAAGGATAGCAGCTCTGAATCTTCAGAATCCTCAGAGAATGACTCTAATGAAAGTGATGTTAGTTTTGCTTTTGTGTTATATTTGGAAGTTTGAGTTAATTCTTTTTTATAGTCTCATGATTCTTTATGAGCAGAAGGATGTGAAAAATTATGATTGCTCTAGAGTTATTTTTTCATTTTGTCTGCAATACTAATACAGTGAATAATTTGCAGGATAAATTCAAAGTGACTTCTCAGTTGCAGAAACTCCCTGCTGATGCTCTAAAGAATGGTACTGTGAAGGCAGACAAATCAAGCGATGATTTTGATTCATATACTAGTTCAGAAGAGGAAGATGTAAGCACAATTTTTTTACAGTTATCGTACTATGGTAGAACAGTCTATAAATGACTATTCCTAATGTTAAAGAGCATACTGGAGAAATCTAAGGTGATTGCTTAATCAAAGAACTGACCAGCCATTGCCATGAAAAATGGATCTCTTGCTGCTCCAAAGAAAGTTGAATCAAGTGACTTTGATGATAGTTCTGATAAAGATATGAGTTATTTTGTGAGAAATAAATATCTATAATATTTAGTAAGAGTGATAAGATTGTCATTTTTATTGTGTTTTACTAAAAATTTTATGGTCATAGTTGATATTTTATGTGAATTAATTCTTTTAAAAGAAACTTGAACTTTAATACTATTGCAGAAGTCGTGATAGTAGATAGATATGTTGATCATTTTTACTGCAGATGCTATCAAATAATTATTTCAAATGTTTATTCACTACTAATTAGATAGTACGTAATGATAGTGAAGTTTTATTCGATAGAATTGTCGCCTACTTACTGCAAATATAGATACTAATACTAGTTAGAAATATGATGCTATACAGTAGTATTTACAAATATTGAAATGGCATGGTCTTTGTCAAACTTTGTGGGTCTTCTATCTATTCGCAATATGTACCATTTTGTAGAAAAAAATGTATGATTAGTGAATGAAACTTCCTACATTTTAGACTCTTGAAAGGGTCAAGCAAATGTAGCCTCACCTTTGCATTTGTGAAAGAATGCTTCTATGGTTAGAACGCGACTTGCTGGTCACAATGGAGTAATGTTAGTGTTGCACCTAAACACACCCTCATTCACTATATTGCCTCAAAATTCATGGAGCTATAGCTATTCCATTTTATGCTTCTGCCTTTAAATGCCAGTATGAGTTCTATGTGGGGTGGACACTTCAAATTTGGAGGTTTTTTCCCCTAATAGGTGTTTCACTATACATGTCTTCTTTAATATTTACTGCCTTGATTTTTTAGTATGTACTGTGGTTCTTTATACTTTTATGTTGATTATATTTTGTTTCTCTGAGCATTTGTAGGATGCTGCCAAGAATTTATCAGCTTCAGCTCCCAAAAAGAAAGTAGAATCTGATGATAGCTCATCTTATGGCAGTGAATCTGAGAAAGATAAGGTACTTTCGTTTGCTGACATGCTATAGTTCAGGATTGAATTTGATGAAGCTAATATCAGTTATTCTCCTTTTCATATTCCTGTAATGAAAATGGCAGCATAAAAGTAGTTATTAGAGCTCTAGCTGGTTTAAATCAATCATCTGAGGAAGAAGAATGCAATAAAAAATCTTCTGTAGTGAATCTTCAGAAGATGAGGCAAAAGTGATTTAAGTTTACTTATTTGAAATTCTTCTTTATTAATGTCTGAACTCCTAACAAATTTATGTCTTTATTTTCAATTGATGACTGACAGTTTAACTTCTTATGCTGCAGAAAGTGGCCAAAGGAGCTGCTTTAAATGCTTTTTAATGTTCACCTACTGGATAAAAAAGATGAAAGCGAGAGTGAGTCAGACAGTGACAAAAGTGGCTCAGAGGAAGAGGAGGCGAATTGTTTTTCTTTGCATGCTGTTGAAGCATCTTCTGTTGGTCCTGCTTACCCAATTTCGTCTTTGTTTTCCCCTTGTAGAAGATTTTCCCATGAGTTATTTCCTCTTTTATTTACAGCTGAAGGATCAGCTTATTTTTCTATGATACTTTTCTGAATATGTTAAAATTTCTGCTATTGCTGCGGCTACTTTGCAATGACACTTTGTATCTGGTTGTGACAAGCCAATACACTGTGATTTCAGCAGTAGCTGAACAATCATAGGGTTTCCTGTGCAGGAAATTGGATGAGGACAACAAAAAATGGAATGATAAGTCCTCATAAATTTCATCCCTTTCCATGTCAAAAACAAGTGCCCTTGATTTGCAGTAGTTGACACTAGGGACTACCTGATGGTGGCCTGTCAAGCCTGCTTGGCCTGCCTACAAATTATGCCTGTTTGGACAACTTTTTTAGCGGGTATTGGTCTAATCTGATGATTTGTAATGACCCAGGCCAATGTCTCTGCAAGGTTTCTGCTGTGCTGTTTTTGTGATTCTGGAGAGCCTCTCACCAATAAAAATTAGCAAGGAAAAGTCACATCATGTAGATATTTTCTTATTGTTTGGCCTGGCTTTGCCAGCACATGCTCTGCTTGGGTAAGAAATAACCAACCACATACCCTGTTTGGGCTGGTCTGAAGTTTTATAGGGCTTGTAGGCAGAAAAAACCTTGTCAGTTGATAAGCAGAGCCTAAGAGGTTGGAGAAGCCTCCCTAAAACTAATATAATAAAGGAACTTTGGACGGTGTGTGTTTATACACCTATGAAAGATGTAGTACAATATTAGGAAAGAGGAATTACGGCCTCATGCTATCCCAACTGCCACCAATACCAATAATATTTGGTTTATGAGCGCGAATAGTCTCATATAAAATATCAAGTAAAATTTGACTGCACGGTTCTGATCATATAACTTTACTGTCCAAAAAAGAGGAACTCTTTTCTGGATGGCAGATGATTATACTCTCAAAAAAGATATAGTACAATATTAGAAAATAGGAATTACGGTCTTATGCTATCCCGACTGCCAACAATAATATTTGGTTTATGAGCATGAATAGTCTGATATAAGTTATCGAATGAAAATTTGACTGCACGGTTCTAATCATGTAACTTTGCTGTCCAACCTCTCTCAAACTGAGAAATTTGTTCCATCTCCATGGCTCATTATGGTTCTTTTGAACATGCCACTTAATAGAGGTGGGCCTTACAAGCTGATCATACAAGCCACGATGGGAGATTGCTTGTGTACATTCTTATTCAGTTGTTATTTTATGGCATTTATATTTATCTTGAATAGTATAAGCATAGAATCATTGATGAGATCATGTTTTAAGCTCTAGCTGCTCATAAGCTGTGGTATTAAAGGTTTCTGGTCATAGCATCGGTAAGATGGGAGATTAGTGGTCTAAATAGACGGGTGATGTAATGCCAATCTAATGGAAAGTTTTGAAACGGCCCAAAGATACTTGAGAATGACAGCTTTGTTCCATGATCAAAGAATTTATACCCAAACCTTCCTCTTGCATAAGGTTTTTTATTTTTCTTTCCATGCTGCTGCTATCCTGCAATACTTTACATTATGGGGTTTATGCAACCTCCACAAGATTGGCGTCCCCTCCAAACCACAAAAAAAATGTAAGGGAGAACCAAATTGGAAACTTTAACTATTGGAGAAGATGAAATAGGAAAAGAAATACAGATTCAATATTACAAGATTAAAGATTATATATTTACTAAAACTTTATCAAGATCAAATTTCGAGCAATTATAGAGCAAGCTTAGAGTTTCAAAAGCCTGCATCAAGGAAGAATGTCAGTTAGTCATACAAATTCTATAGCTTCTAAATTATTAAAGGAAGACTTTCAACCATTTTTAAAATTCTATACATTTTTTAAATAATCTATAAAAATAAATTATTAAAGGAAGACTTTCAACCATTTTTGAAATTCTATACATTTTTTAAATAATCTACAAAAATAACGTATCAGTAATATTTTATAACATTTATATTTCCATTGTTACACTAACTTCACCGTTTATAAGTAAGTGGAAGATATTCTTGCTAGAATGTGAAACAATCAAATCAAAAATTTGTGAGAGCAAAACCAAATACTCTACTTTTCTATCCTTCATAATATATGCACCTCCCACGCTTCATCTGATATAAAAAAGGCTCCCTTATTTCATTGATAATTGTCATACATTTACTTCCCTTCTTCCTACTAAATTCTACCAATTTCCGTACTAGGGAGACATGAGTTTGTGCTTAGTAATTCTCAGTCATTCATCAAACTATGAACCAGAAATCCCTAAAAATTATGTCACGCCCTCGTCAATTTTTTGCAAAGAATTTGAAGTTGAGAGACATCAACTACTGTCAGGGTCATGGAAAACGCAAATTCATCGTTATCAAGAGAAATGAACACCACAAACACAACTGACTGGACAACGAAAAAGAAACAGCAACAGTCGCCGGAAAAAGTAAGATAATCACGTAGGGTAGAGAACCAGATGGATTACGGTGGTTTAGGATAGCGCTTTGGGTACTCGCTGAGATTGGCTCCGCGGGCATCTCACAGAATAGGCAAGCAAACGCCGACCGCCGCCGGCGGCCGGTAATCGGCTATGTCCAGTTTTGCGAAGAGGAGCGCTTCATCTGCTTCCATTGCTTAAAGGGAATATCGGTCGATGCTGAAGAGTAGGACGAATTCCTACTCTTCAAAATTCCAAAGTATTTTCCGTCCCACATCGACGACGTTATGACATATGAGAGAGAGCGATGACTATAAAATAAATGCGAGAGACCAATTACGACATACTTACCTGGACGGGGTCGATGGGCGACCAAGAAGGCTCATGGCCTAGGTTGGCGGCTTGCATTGCACTACGCAGGAGCGCCCGCCTAACATCTTCCCGAGTGGAAGAGTGTACGTCATAATTTGTTATAGAGGGGGCCTGCGTCCGCGCGGCCCCTGCCTAACCAAGTGCCCAAACGTTGGTAAGGTCCTGATCTCTTACAGGCTGGCAGTACTCTCAAGTGCCTAACCAAGTGCCCAAACGTTGGTAAGGTCCTGATCTCTTACAGGCTGGCAGTACTCTCAAGTGTTTTTAACTGGTGGCTAGCCTTTCTCAAGAGGTGAGGTGAATCACCAGTAGAGATCCTAAAATTGCTAATTAAGCTGTGGTAATGTCAAACTTACGGTAGTGTCTCTGATAGTGGTAGCCGAAAGTTGTTTTCGTTGAGTGCAAATAAAACAAACACTACAGTCTTCTCAATGCCCACACATTTGACAGAAATAGAGCCCCCCCTTGTTTCTTCCGATGAACGGTTGGAACTCCTAGTTAAAGAACTGACTTAGAATGCTACTAGTGTATCAATGTCTTACTTAAGCAAACAAGCTTAAAATTAATAAATAGAGAAAGCAAATTATTTTATTTCAGGGTATAGATAAGAAATTGATTTAATCATATAGTTTTAGGTGGGCATAATGACACTGCTCAAATGTTTTATTAAAAATTGATTCTAAAATAAGTTTATTTTCCAAATATCCATTTTATATGGGTCGATTAAACATAAGCTGTGAAGCATACAATGATGAGATTCTATATTCTTATTTAAAATAATGTTTTATGAAAAATTTAAGAATCAAACTTGTCTTTATGTATTCAAATATCCGAGTGATTTTATAAATCTAAATCACAAAATTTGAATCTCAAACTATACATAAAATGACTCAGGATTTCTATCTTCTTCTTCATCCCTTCTATGTATTCATGGTTTTCATCAGTAAAACCATGGTTAATTGTAGCTAGCTACAGAGATCTTTGCTTGAGGACCACCTTGTATGTAAATGACAGGGAACTCTGAGCTAGGCTTTAAAACTTTCAGCCATTGTGGAGTCTCATAGATGCCTTTCTCCCTTGTAGGGATTAAACCATATAGGAGTCCTGTGAGATTTTCGATCTTTAACTTGAGATCTGCAATCGGCATCTCAGATGTATTCTTCACAAGCACTCTGTGGCGATAGTAAGTCACTCCTTTAGAGCTCCATGTTGACGTTATGGAGTGAAGAAATTTGACCGGAACAGCTGCACCTAATGAACAATTTCATTAAAGATCCCGAACGATGTTGAGTTATCCAGTGCACGAGGCCTTACGCGTGGTGTTATTTGGGAGGGGCATGTGTATACACACTACTACATTATAGAGAAGCTATTTTTATTGGGCACCGCCTTTCATAGTAATATAGAAACAATACTCTTTGTTTTCAACACTACATTATGTGATTAAGAGAAATGAGGCCTTCAATATTAACTAAAGAAATTTAGGATCATTTGGTAATTTAAAAAAAACTGACGATCAACCCCCTAAAGTCTTTTTTTTTTTTTTTTGTTCATTATGTAAGGTGTGCTACAACACAATTCTTTTACATTATCTCACTTGCAAACTGATTCTTCTAATCTTGTTGGATAATAAAACAAGATATATGTATTTCTTTATTGATATTTTTAGTATAAAATTGTATTGTTAATCAATTATATTCTCATATCTATAAATAAACTGTAAATTGTAATTAATGTTATTCCAAGCATATGTTGTCATCATTATTAGAAAAATAATGTGCCAACATATCAATATCTTATCATGTTCCTATCCCTGAGTCGATATCAGTACTTCTTAGCTCTTTCGCTATTTTTTGGTAGTTCAAGTCCAACTCAGAACATGACTAGATCCTATTATTGATGTATACCAATGGAGTAGTGAAGTACTTACCCGATGTTTTCAAAGGTGGAGCATCTTGTTGTTGATACAAACCTGCAATATTGATGCAATTTCACTCAGAAAAACTTTAGATAAATCAAGTTCAAAGAAAGCTTCTCTTTGATTGTTAGATGAGGAATTCATTTAACACATCCTTATTGAGATCTGTTAAGATAAAATTTTCGATCTGCTCAAACTCAATTACCCAAAAACATCTTCGCCAATTCTTCTTAAAAAGGAGAACTTTCACACCAAGGATTTGATGAATGATGCAATTGAAGCTACCAGGATAAATCGACCTTTTTCGCTCTTCATGAGGATAAGTTGCCATGACATTTTTAAAAACCAATTCAACCCTAATTTGGCTTAACTCTCCCTACCACATCAGACTTGTTGAGGAGTCAGATCTTGCGGATCTGAGTGAGTTCTTCCCTTTTAAGGTTAGAGTTAAAGAAAAAGGTACAAGGGAGGGAGGGAGATAAAACATTGTAGCCGTGCTAGCCTTGGATTTAGTATCACTCGTGGTTAGTGATCAGCTCGACATTACATTCAAATTTTAACAAAATAACAGCAGGATAATGTTCTTTGCTGCTGCTACGTGATGCCCATATCACAAAATCCTAACAATATACCAACTCATGATAATGTATGGTTTGAGTTTTTCATTCATGATAAGAAAAAACTATTCATTATGTTACCCACTTGCAGCAACATAGGGACGCACTGGTGCTTTTCTAGGATGTGGAACTACTAGGTAGAAAAAAACAACACTAAAATATGATCAATTCAATAGAAGTATATTTCTCCTCTAAAAGCACAAGCAATCGAATCGATTAACACAAAAGAGGAGAGTGAAGCCAACCTGAAATTGTGTTTGAACTGCTCAACTTAGCAAAGAGGCCAATAACCGGAGCAGTGCCGGAAAGGGTAGGCTCTGTTTGTTCATAGTTGGAGCGATCATCTGTGAAATCATCTTGACTGTTAGGACCACCGACGAGAGCTCCGTTTATTACATTTGGGTTGGCCTGAGGGCGATTGTACCATGCATCAAACCCTTCCACACATCCAACCACATTGTGAAGAATGGAAATTGGGGGGATAGATGCACCTCTATGGTGGACATGCATGGGATAGTTGGCTCCATAACCAACCAAGTAACTCATTGACTTGGGATTCTTCCCTAGGATGTAATCAGCCTGCATTAAACCCACGATGGCAATGATAAATCATTCTCACAAATGAACACCTCTCAAACTGCAATCTCAAATAGTCTGTCTTCCACTGATGGGTTTGCTATTCGGGGTTTGATGTGTCAAGAAACGAATAAATGTAGAAGTTCAAGTTTTCATGTGAAGACCCAAGAATGATTTTATGCACCGATGCACAGGTCCCACGGAAATGCTCTTTTGGACATGAAGTATAGATTCATATGAGACTCACTTCATACTACATGCAGAGAAATAACAATAAGAAAAATGAATGTTTTAGAAATCGAACTCATTATCACTTAATAGCAAGACTTTGACGCCACACCAAAGAAACCAACAGGCCAAAAAGGTTGAAGTTTTTAGGTAAAGACCCAAGAATGGTTTTATACTCTAGTATGATGAAACTAAAAGAAACAAGTAAAAAGTTGGATGAAATGGTGTTTGTTTCTTCACATGTGACTCAAATCAAATAATACTACACAATTTTCAGTTTTAGCTCATGTCTATAAAAGCATCCCATAAGAATATCCAATGATAAGAATTAAGAACAGAAATGGACCTGTGACTTTGCAAAGTTGAGCAGGTCTTGTGGTTTCATTAAACCATCTGGACAATTGAGCACAGCCTTCGCTGAAGAGAGATATTCGGAGTAGATGGCAAGAAGGAAAGCAGCAGAGGAGGCGTATTGCATATTATTCCATTCACGCACATAAACTAGGCCACCTGATGAAGAAATCATATGGAGTGATATTTCAATTCCTTTGGTTGGTTACAACTTTCACCCCACTTTATTTTCTCTAAATCAACTAAGACACTACATAATCAGGCAAGGTAGAATGTCACAAGGGCATGTAATACTAACCACGAGTGAGGGCAACATTGTAGCCATCATTCTTTTGCAAGCATGAACACGCAAAGAAATCTGCCTTAGCTTGGTATTGCTTCAGTGTAGAGGCATACACTGCGTCTCTTCCTTCCAGCAAAACCTGCAAATTGATTATGTCAAGGGTCATATTGTATGCAAATTAACAGTCAAATTAATGGAAGGATTTGCATTTGATAGAATTAAGGTGGGTAAGATTTGGTACAAAAGTAAAACCACTCGATTATGACCTAACAACCATAATTTCAAACTATGAAAATATCATCTCTACAATGCATATATGATTGTCTGCATCTAACCCTGCCCAACTCCCACAATGTGGGAGGCTCATGCCGCCATTTTTAAATTTGTGTTTGATAGGACTGAAAACAGAAGCTGAAACTCCATGCCGAAAGTGCTAAGTTGTGAACTTGTAGCTCGTATATGTGAATGCAATAACCGAATCCAATTATTGTGATTTGTCAATACAAACATATAAAATTTGAAAACTATACATCGCAGATTTATCATTGTTTGGTTTTCTCAATTTTTTCGCAGAGTATTTTAGTACTAACAAGCTTTTAATCCATTTATCAAATGCACTGAAACAATTATATACCCAAGAGTTATATTTGAAGCATTGATCAAACGTGACATAGATTGTACCTTAGAAAGAAGAATTTGTACACCAGCATATTTGTTGTCCCATGAGAATTCTCTGACAGCCCAGCCAGTTCCACCCATTGAAGCAGCATTTTTTACCACATACTGTAAATAGTAGTCTTTCTGGGTGGCTCTATAGAGCCATGCAGCAGCCCATAGCAACTCATCCTTTCACCCATAGAAAAGCAAGTCAGAGGGCGAATAAGATGTTTGGTAGTCCCGAGAAAGTAACAAACGCTAGCATAACCAGTTTTGGGATCACTCATGACCTAGTGGTTGAGGGTTCACTTTCATGTGGTCTGATTGTAACGGAGGACAGAAGGTTCAAATCCCACGCTGCTCTTGATTAATGACCTTAATCATCACCATTTACCCTAGGCCCATCGCATGAATTGGGTTAAACCATGATGGTTTTTGCGGTGGGGCTCAAAGGAAAGGGCTCTCAGTCGTCAAGGATGTTGGTCCCATCATTGTGAGGTACCCATGGTACATTCAGAGAGCATAGTTTTAAACCGGTAGCTTCCTATGCCTTCTTGTTCAGCAAACAAAGAAAGGGAAATGCGGCATGACAGGAATCGATTAGACTCACTTCAAATCCAGAGGATGCGTAGAACTGGCTAGATCCCGGGATTGAGTCATCATACAGACCCCTAAATGTATCAGCAAAGGTGAAAAGCTGCAAGGAAAAATTGCGCATTACCTGTTTGATAAAAGTCCCAGAACAGGGCATAAATAATGAAGTACTACATAAAACATCACGGCTAAATTTACCTGTTCGGCGTGCGCTAAGAGGCGATGAGAGTAGGAAGAGTTGTAAGGCTTAAAAGCCAACGAGGCGGCAGCCAGGGAGGCTGCGGTTTCGCCGGCGAGATCGGAGCCGGGATTGTTGGAATCGAGCTTGTAAGCAGTTCTTGGAGTCGTCATGTCCTCCGCTCGTTCCCAACAGTAATGGTCCGACGCTCCATCCCCAACCTGCAACAATTGACATTTGTGACATCCATCCAATGTCTAAATCTCAAATGGCTAATAACCAAAATTAAAAAGATTTTTTCCCTTTTTCTATTAAAAACCACCCCAAACACAAAACAGCTCAATTGTTATTCAAATCTGCCAGAAAAGTAGTGTGCCCATCCAATATACTGTTTTTTGGTGTTTCATATTTTAAGGGTTTGAGTTTTTATAAATAATGGGCTCGGTAAACTCAACTTAGGAAGAAAGTCCATAAATGAAATAAAGGTCCAATAAAATTCAGTATAATTAAAAACATATGAAACGCATTAATAAGCCCTACTCAGCAACCTTTACTGATTTGGCTCAATGATTCAACAATTTTAATCCAGAAAGCAAATTCATATACCAAATAATTTATAATAATTGATTGGACAAATCTCTGTAAAATAATTACTTATTTTCTGCATATGGAAGCAACCTATTATAACAAACTAGTTAGAACAATTGTCTTATCCTATTCGTGGGCAGTTGTCATTGGATAAAAATAGCCCAACCGCCTTTCACCTCTATAAATATTCCTTTTATTCTCGCGGAAAAGAGGGCCGAAGTGGCCAGTGGGAGAGAATTCGGAAGAGGAGGTTGGAGAGGAGGATCCAGAAATAAGAGGACCCAGAAGGAAGGCTTGACCACCAATTCTTCCAAGAAACTTTCCACCTAATCTCTCTAGGAGTCCATCAAAGAAAAGCTTTCTCTCCAAGAGATCTTACATTCAAGCGATTAGCCATCCTTTATAGCACACTAATAATACTTAGATAGCCATACAATCTACAATCATGCCTCTAAGCCACCCTTCTATCAGGCTTATCTTTAAGTCGCCCCTCTACGGGCACACTTCTAAACCATTTATCAATTGGACACATTGAAATATTCGATCTACTGATATATACATCTTCTATGCATCTTTCTATATTCTTAGAAAGATTTCTGACTTGAACGTCGGATAATATATGTTCGGAGTAATTCTCGCCGTCCTCTGAACTCTCATTTTCAATTATATTGCATAAGGTTCAAATTCAAAATTACGAAGACCGATCCGCAACAAATCGACCCAGCACAAAAATTCGATTTGCGGCTCCATAATCCGTAAGATAATCCGAATTTATAGAACGCAAAAATAAAATAATCGAAAGTTTTTTTTTTTGTAAAAAGAGTGTAACTGATTTATTTTTATCACTTACACTTTTCATAATATAATAAAACCATTCCATCTTATTTTTCTAAACATAGCCCACTTCATGAAAGTAGACCACATAAATTTATTATTTTATGTATACATAAATTTTTGTCTTAATTCAAT
>JAODPA010042217.1:0-11939 GCA_025585075.1 Nepenthes mirabilis | reverse complement strand
AAAATTATTAAAAATGGTTATTAGTTTTACTTATATTTTAATTTTCTTTCTTCCATCTCTCTCTATCTACACCAATTTTAACAATTTTAATAAAAATAAATATTGTTACTTCCTCGGATCCTTACTCTGATAGGGACGAGGATCCGACAACAACACCAACTAATAATCGTGCGAAGAGAAATGAGAGAGAGAGAGTACGAGGACTAATGCACAGAGAGTTTTTACATAGAATGTTTTCTTTTAAATGAGAAGAAAAAACTACAGAATTTTGATCCGAAAACTCGTTTCATTATCTTATGTTTTGTTACAAGGAGGTTATAGAATGCGCTCAAGTATAAGAGGCTGAGGACTAAGTATATGAAAATTCTTAGGAGTTACTCTTACAACAGGGGCCCGCTATTTCTCTTTATTCTCTTTCTCTATTACGGCTAGCAATAATAAATATTGGAATTCTTTATTTGGTAAACAGTTAATGTATTTATAGTAATTGAGCTCTCCTTTGAGAGAGAATTCCACGTGAGGTTGGCGTGTGCAAGCGATCCTACCACCAAGTCCGCAAATCCCTTTTACCATGTGAGGAAGGTTGTATGCACGCCCTCCTAGTGTGACGTTTCTTCGGCAGGGCCATGTACTTTACTGGCCATTATTCCCCTTGTAGTCTGATAGGGTCAGCCACTAACTCTTTGGCACGCTGATTTTACTGGCGGAGTGGCATCCAAGGCCCATCCTGAGTCCACGGACCTAAGTGGACTTTGAGTCACTATGCTATGTGGGTCGGCTCTAGCGCTTGGACCACTTGGACCTACTGAGTCTCTGTGGCATGAGGGCCCAACTCCAGGGAAATAGATCTTAAATTGGGCTTTGGATATCTATACTCATCACTAGGCCCCCATACCGAAAGGTTTAAGTACCTTGGCCCCTTGATATGTCCAATGGTCACGAATGAATCTTACGTAGAGGTTCTCCCCATAGGAAATCCGCTCGCACCTTTACTTCTCGCAAATGTCCGCGGATATGGTTGGACCAAAAGCCCAGGGACAAGTGACCAAAACGTCCGAGAGGTCGCTAAAGTTGGTACTTTGCCGAAAACGTCAAAGAAATATCTAGGTCTATGGCCTGGCCAGAACGTTTGAGGACTTTTTGAATTTTAGGCACTGCTGGGCATTCAAAAATGATCGCTGTCTTCGCATATTTGCACAAGATTCAAAGATATCCTCGGATAATATTGGCCTTAACGGGGGCGCATTCGAGTACATTAAAACGCGTTGGTGTCCAAGAATTCTCCCAGAGTCCTAGACCTTGGCTTGTGTGGTCATTTCTGCCATTAAAGTGCAATAAATGCCCGATTAATGAGATTAACGTCTCATTGCAAACGCAAAACCCATTGCCTCTCGCAATGTGCGGGTGATTGACGCGTGGCAAGGGTAAGCCATTTTCAAATTTGTTTTCAGCCTTCATTTTTTCACCATGCAACCCTAAAGCTTTCTCTCAAACTTTTTCCTGTCGTTCTCTCAAGTATTCTTCCTCCCATTTTTTCTGTACTCCTCAAATTTTCATTGCTTCTGGAGTTAAATAAATTGTGTCTTCCTTGTCTCTGGCCAATCTCGACGCTATTCGCACGAAGTATAATATCTCTAACTCGATGGCGATGGTGGTCCCTGAGCCCAATGATAGGGTGTGTAGCCCACCTGATGGATTCATCACCGTATACGAAATTCAACTCAAGGGTGGGCTTGCATTCCCCATCCCCATGGAGCTGTACGTCACTATGAGGGCACTTGGGGTACCATTTGCGAGGCTGCAACCTAATACAATCAGGTATCTTGTTTCTCTATGCGTTTTTACACACTGTCATAACAAAGTGTTTGAGCTTGCCATGGTGAAAGTAATGTTTTGTTTTATCGATAACTTTGACTGGATTATCATGACTCCATGACCTGAGTTTCTAATCATGAACGGTGGAAACCCTGATTCCACCAAGAGGTGAAAAGATAAGTTTTTATTCTCGTTGGTCTCAGAGAATTGGGTCGTTCACAACACTTGGGGAAACCTACTTGACTAGCACCGCTCGGACGCCTCCAAAGAGGAGAGGAAGGATGCCAAAGAGGTCGTAGATTTGGTGATAGCCAACCTCAGCACTTTTAATAAGAATAAGAAGAACATCTAACCGAGACTCAAGAACTTGGAGAAAGCCAAGTGGGGTCTCAGGACGAGGACTCTAGCATCGCTGCTGCTACTTCTCAGAAGAAGAAAAAGAAGGTGGAGAGGCCTCTGAGGATCGAGGAGCCGATAGAGCATCTAAGGAAGAGTCGTCAGATTGAGATTTCGAAAAGTTTGGCGACCATCGTTGAGTACTCCTCATCTGATGACAATAACGTTGTGATAGCACCTCTCCTCCGGCGGTCGGGACCTCCGCAGGCAACCTCCATCCAAGACGCTACAGGTGTCGAACCTTCAATCTCTGCTAAGTCATCCAGGCAACCTTCTGAGCCTGAGTGCCAACTTGGCCCAACCTTTCCCTGATGAGCCAATTCCTGACATCCCTTTTGGATTTTCTGGTGAGGTATTGAATTGGATAGATAATCCATCCAAGGACACCATTGTGGAGCAGGCTGCGAGAAAGGTTCAGGTGACCCAGACCAATGAAGCAGTGATGATAACGACGATGATAACTGCTAACGCTGCTGAGGTTGAGGAGAGACGGACCATTGAGCTGCCTATTGCAAAGCCCGCTACAGAGTCTACTGAGCTCCCTTGCCTTGCGATCCAAATTTATAGTCCTATGATGACGCCAACTACGGCCTCTAAGGATCCTCTGGTCGAGGACGGTGCAAGAATATCACCCGCTACTAAAGCCAAGGCTGCCGCCGAGCATCATTACGAAGCGGCTAAGCCCCCAGTCTTAGATAACACTGCCTTGGCACCCGAGGCCAGAGCTGAGATTTCTGTGGTGCAGAAGGCCGCGACCACAAAACCCGGGGAGCCAAAGGCTCTCAGAGGGGAGAGCATTTCCGGGAGTTCCTTTGTGAACAAGGTATTCCCCTATCCCCATTCTGGCTTTGTCCACTTTTTTTAATACTCTACTAATGTGTCTTACCTTTGCAGCTTCGGGATATGGCCAGCGGCCTTAGTGCGATCATCAGTGAGGCTGCTCAAGCTTATACAAAGTTCGAAACTTCCAAGTCCTCAGGGGAATGCATCTAGAATTTAGAGCTCAAAATCACCGAAGGTGAGGGCCGCATTTCTTCCATGGAGGGCCGACTAAAGGAGTAGGAGAGGTTGCACACCATCCTCTGAGGGAGGAATCTCTTGCTAGTATAGGAGCTCGGGACTTTTGAAACCTGACAAGATTGCTCCGGCCCTCAAGTGTAAGTATTGGGACGCCATTGACATGTGTCGTCGGGTTATGAAGTTTTTGGTCTCGGGGTTTCCTACTACTCTCTCTGACCCGAGGAACTCAAGTGACCAGCGCAAGAACAACTTGGTTGGTCTCCCATCATGCTAGAGGTCTCCTGAGCCTTTGCAGTCATGGCCGTTCAGCAAGCAAAAGTCCTCTGGACAGCCAAGATCCTCAGAGCGGGGAGGAACCTCAGCTCCTTAATGTCTCTTGTTGTTAGCATTTTTTCTTTTTTTTATATGTATACTGTTGTACATATGTTGAATATATGAATAAAATTCATATTGTTTCAGTGCAAATATCTCATTTGCCTTACTCAGGCTGCTGGAGTGTCTGGTTCTTTTATGACATACTGTCAAAGGAACTTAGTCTCATGCTAGCTTCATGTCTGAACTTTTTGACCGTCTTAGATTGTGGATGCTACCTCTAGGGTCGTCACATACTTGCCGTTTTAAGCCCCGTTAGTCTTTAGTTCAACATCTAGAGTTGTTTGGTATCGGGTCAAGTTTTAAGTACAGCCTCCTGGGTTGCCCGGACACAACCGAGTTTTAAGTACAACCCTTTAGGCCGCTCGAATACAGCCGAGTTTAAAGTATGACTCATTGGACCGCTCGAACACAGCCGAGTTTTAGGTACAACCTCTTGGGCTGATCGGACAAAGTCAAGTTTTAGTACGATCTCTTGGACCGCTCGGATATAGCCGAGTTTTAGTACGGCCTCTTGGACTGCTCGGACATAGCTGAGTTTTAAAACAAGTGAAAGGGCTGCCTTCACTTGACTTAGGGGCAACCTAGGTCTTGCTGATTAATGAGATGACATTCAAACATTCAATAAAACCCAAGACAATAAACAGCTTAAAGGCATTTTATTATATTAGAAAAATGTGTAATATCAGATGGTGCGTTTCGCCTTACCTATCTATTTGTACATAGATTTATTGATAATACTTCTTGAGGTGTGTGGCATTCCATGTCCGAGGGACTAGTTTGCCTTCTTAGGTGCACAATTTATGTGCCCCATTTCGAATGATGGCCAAGACTAGGAACAAACCGTTCCAATTTAGGGAGAGTTTATTTTGGCCAGCATTTTTACCCGTGGCCTATATACTTCTCAGTACTAAGTTTCCAACATCGAATTGTTGCGCCTTCACCTTCTTATTGTATTATCGAGCTACCCTGTACTGGTACGCCGCTGTTTTCAACCTTGCAAGGTCTCGTGCTTCCTCGAGTATATCAAGATTTTCTCAAAGTCTTTGGTCATTGTTGCTCGTACTGAAGCACTCGACCCTTAGATATGGAAGTCTAACTTCCACTGGAATGACTGCTTCTACCCCATAGTACAGGCTGAAGGGTGTTGCTTAGGTAGGCTCTCTCAAAGTCGTCCTGTATGACCACAGCACTAATGGCAGCTCATCGACTCATGAGCCCCCGGCATGCTCTAGTTTTGTCTTCAGTCCGCCAAATATCGTGCAATTCATGACCTCCACTTGACTGTTGCATTGTGAGTACACGACTGACGTATGTACCAGCCTTATTCTTACAGTGGCGCAATACTTGGCGAGCCTTTTTCTTGTGAACTAGGTCTTATTGTCAGTCACAATACACTCTGAAATTCCGAACCTACAGACAAAATTCTGTCAAACGAAGTCTATTGCATTCTACTCTGTAATGCACGCCAGTGATAAGGCCTCTACCCATTTAATGAAACAGTCGATCCCCACTATCAGGAACTTCCTTTGTCTAGATGCTACTGACAATGGCCAGAATATGTCTAACCCCCATTGTGCGAACGGCCAAGGTGACTGCAGAGCTTTGAGTTTCGTGTGCAGTTGGTGGGCCAGGTTGTCGTGAACTTGACAATTTTTTACAATTCTGCACAAAGTCCATGGCATTGTATTTCATGGTCGACCAGTAGTAACCTTGCCTCACGAGCTTCAATACAAGGTTCTTGCCCTCAATGTGAGATCCACAAATCCTAAGGTGCACTTCTCCGAGAGTATAATCAGCCTCTTCAGAAGAGAGGCACCGCAGGTAGCAGGCAGAGAAGCCACGTCTATATAATCTGCCGTCAATGATGGTGTACCATCCTGCCGTCTTCTTTACCTTCTTGACATTGTCCGCGTCCTCAGATAATGTCCCGTCAGTTAAGTACCTGAGGTATGGGATCATCCAATTGTCAGCTTCTAAGATTTGTATTACTTCTGGTGTTGAATCTTCTACACTAGGCCTTGCGAAGACCTCGCACATTTCTCTGGCATACTGCTTGGGGTCACCAGAGGCTACTACCTTGGTGAGCTGGTCAGCGATCTAGTTTTCCCCTCGCGAAATGTACTATCCCAATGACTGTGATCAGTTCTCGAACCTTTGATAGGTATCTAAAAAGTAGTGCGTTGTTGGCTTCGAAATTTCCTCCGACTTGGTTGTCAACTAATTCGAAGTCACTGTAAACCACCAAGTCCTTGACTGAGCACTCCTTTGCCAACCGAAGTCCAATAAGTAGGGCATCATATTCAGTAGTGTTGTTGGTTGTTGGGAATTCAAGGATCATCAAATACTTAATCACCGACCCTTCAGGTATCCTCAATACAATGCCAACTCCACAACCATCCTTCATGGATGAGCCGTCCACATGCAGAGTCCAGGCAGTTGGGCTGTATTCTTCCTCGACATCACAGGCATCTAAGATCTCCAGAGTTTGGTTCGCAATCTTGACGATGAGGTTTACTAAGGCTTGGCCTTTTAAAGCCAGCCTTGGATGGTCCTCTATGTCAAACTCACACAATTCAATAACCCACTTGACCAACCGTCCTGACGATTTTGGCTTCTGTAGGATCACTCTCAAGAGCTGATCGGTCAGGACGATAATCTTGTGTACTTAAAAATATGGTCTGAGTTTTCAATTGGAGTACACGAGGCCAAAGCCATCTTTTCTGTGTGAGAGTACCTTATCTCAGCGTCAACCAGGATCTTGCTGACGTAGTATATAGGCTGTTGTTTATCATGTTGCTCTCGGATCAAGGCCGAACTCAAGGCGGTCTCGGATACCACGAGGTATAAGCACAACTCCTCGGCTGGTTGGGGAGAAGCCAACAGCGGAGGGTTCGAGAGATACCGCTTGAGCCCCTAGAAAGCTTCTTTGCAGTCGGTCATCCAATAAAAACTGTTTGTCTTAGTGCCCCTAAAAGCCTTAAAAAATGGCAAATATTTCTCGACTGAATTGGCCAAAAAGTGGGACAAAGCCGCCAGCCTTCCAGTAAGCCTTTGGACATCCATCACAATCCGAGGGCTCCCCATATCAAGGATGGCTTTGATCCTTTTTGGGTTAGTTTCGATCCCTAGGTGTGATACAATATAACCTAAGAACTTCCTAGATGTCACCCCAAGTGTATATTTAGCTTGATTGAGTTTGATCTGGTGAGCCCTTAGAACATTGAACGTCTCGGACAAATCTCGGATGTAGTCTTCGGTCACTTTACTTTTGACGAGTATGTCGTCCACATAAACTTCCACATTCCTCCAGATCTGATCCTCAAACATCTTATTTATGAGCTGCTGATAAGTAGCTCCAGTATTCTTAAGGCCAAATGGCTTTACTTTGTAGCATTACGTCCCTTGCTCAATTCCCAGATGATCTCGTCCTAATCTCCATTGTGAACGGACATTTGCGAAGGTCATCAACTCCTCCCTCGACGTCGCCAAAAACTCGACAAAATATCTTCTCAAGCTTTTCCTCTCCCTGAGGCAATGTTGTCATCTTTTTTTCCTTAAGATAAGTCCTCAACTTATGGGGGTCTTGCTCAACTTGCTGCCCCAAACGGCTCCAAGTCCTCGAAGGGACTTCTTTGGGAGGAGCCATGTCCTGAACGACACGCTCCTGGCCATGTATCCGAGGGCCTAAGCGCCCTTGAAGACGCGATCGGCTCTGTCAATCGAGACGACTTGCGTCTGAGGGACCTCATGCAGAACGACTTGTTTATTGGATGTTTCTTCCCTTTTCCCCTCTTCTGAGATGTCGCAATTTGAGAAGCCTTGAATGGCGCCTCCTTCATCCGCGCATCCATATTTGAACAAAGGCTCTAGATGGCTTGGACATATCGTCCATTCTCAGCGTCATCGCTGCACATAAGGATCGGGATGATCTTCTACTCTGACATAGGGTGCAAGGCCGTTGCCGCCGAGCACGCTTCTCTGATAAGAGCGCTTGTCTGTCCTCGAGTGTTTACCATTTTTTGAATTTCTTGGGGATGTGCTGAGCTGACTTTTTGTTGTATTTTTTCAGACGGCGTCAAATATTACGTCATCGGATCCTTAATTTGATTGGGATAAGTATCTGACAGCAACACCAAGTAGTGCTCGTCCAAGGAGGAATGAGAGAGAGAGTAGAGAATTGACGCACAAAGAGTTTTTACGTTAAAAGACTTTTCTTAAATGAGAAAGAAAAATTACAGGACTTTGATTTGAGAATTTGTTTCACTATCTTGTGTTTGGTTACGATTAGGTTACAAAATGAGCTCAAGTATAAGAAGTTGAGGACTAAATGTATAGAAACTCTTAAGAGTTACTCTTACAATTCGAGCCATCTCTTTCTCTTTCTTCTCCTTCTCTATTACGACTGGCAAGAGTAAATGTTGGAATCATTTATTTGGCAAAAACAGTTAATATATTTATAATAGTTAAGCTTTCCTTTGAGATGAGTCCATGTGGGGTTGGTGTGTGTAAGGGATCCTACCACCAGCTCTGCAAATCCCTTTTATCATGTCAGGAAGGTTGCGTGCACGCCCTCCTAGTGTGACATTTCTTCTGCAGGGTCACATGCTCTACTGGACATCATTCCCCTTGCAGTCTGACAGAGTCAGCTATCAAATCTTTAGTACGCCAATTTTACATGCGGGGTGACGTCCGAGACCCACCCTGAGTTCACAAGCCTAAGTGGACTTTGAGTCCACTGTGCTACGTGGGCCAGCTTTGGCGCCTAGACCTTTTGAGCCTATTAGGTTTCTGTGGCACAAGGGCCCAACTCCAGGAAAAGTGATCTTAAAGTAGGCCTTGGGTATCAATACATATCAAATATATAATTAGATAATAAATTAATGGATCCTATAATCTTATGGGTTAGCCTAAAAAAGAGCTGGTCTGTTGGTGTACTCAGGGGCCTGAAACCCAACAGGGTCCTATGTGGTGTGAAACCCAAAAGATGCCACTGCGTAGCCTAACTCGTAATTGGTGGGTAAAGAAAGGCGACAAGTAGGCTCAATAGACCGCTCCTGTGTACTAGCCAATCGTGGCTTAGAGAGCCTTTCAACTTAGCGGCCGGTGGTCTGATTAGAGTAGAACATGCATGTAGATGACATCAGCCATGGCAGTGGAGGCAGCCTGACAAATATATCGAAAAAGTGGCTCACGATCGGCTGAGTGCCCCCAAAAGGACAATTGTCTTTGCCAGCCACCACTACCATGGGGGCAGTTTGGTGAACGTACGGGCAGGACCGTCCACGGTCACATAATTGGCCCTAAATGACAATTGCTATTGATAGCTTCCACTATCGTATTGAAAGTTTAGTGAATCCTCGCAGGGAAGCTATCACTAGCCCTTGTCACCCGAGATTCATTGAATCAACGCCATCAATTCTCAAGGGGAAGAACAATACTTGCCCTTAATTGCCCAGAAAGAGCAAATTGCTTTCACCAACTCTCAAAGCCATCAATTCTCGAAGGAAACTCTCTCTCTCTCTCTTTTGCTCTCACAACCACTCCCCTGCGAGTGCACTTACTAGCAGCTCCCCCTCAAGTGTAACTACTGGAGCCAAGATGTGAGGGATTGTATAATCTGTCAAAAATTCGGCAGAATTTCGTCTATAAAATGAACGCCCGTCAAATATACAACCTGTACAAAATCCTGTACCACAACACACAAAACAATGTATCACAGGATCCCAACAGCCACAATTTCACAATGTGTGGCGCCAGTGTTATAACTCCGGGTATGATGCCGGTTCAGAAAAGATATCAACTAGGCAACCAATGACAGCCATAAAAGAAGCCTACGGAAGCTACTACAACTATAATTATACAGTAAAAACTAAACTACATATCAATCATCGTTACATACATAATACTGTAAGTTTTAAAATCAATTATACAAGTTCCTTATCCCATACAAAAACTATAAGCTAGGTCCTAAAAGCTCGTCACACCAGGTCCAGCTGCCTACCTAGCATCTATGGCCTACTCGAACTCGTCAGGCATAACAGCGTGCTCATCTGAAAGGGAAGAAGAAGTAAGAGTGGGCTAACAGCTCTTAAAAGCAGTAGATAATATAAGTAAGGTTAAGTAGAAGAATGATATATAATCATGAAAGAGACGCATAAATAAGAACATGATTAAATATACTTTGAAATATAATTTGCTTCTCTTTGAAACATAATTTATATAAAATTATTCATCTTTACGGATCAAGGTTAGTAAACCTTCAGAACTAAAGGTGTAGGAGAATGAAGAAAGATCATGATACCCCATATGATCTAAGACCGTGAGTTCTTATTATCGACCTAGAGGAGGGGCTATCTACATACCATACCTGTAAACGGGGCGATGCATAACGTGATATAGCGGTATACCTATCACCCGATTATATAGGGCCAATGAAATGCTACCCTAACATTTCGCGGTCTAGACGCAGTTCTCATCCTTCCACAATAATATCCTAAGGTTTGCCAAGAGTATTACGTACTACAATACGCAGTCAGAGTAATTCTCGAGTCTCTATTATAATGCTAGTGGCAGGTCAAGAGGTATTACCTATGTAACATAAATTCGTGATCCTAATTTTATAATTTCTTATTCATTTGAGGGAAGGTCTACCATAATTCATTCATAATATCTCTAACTAGGAGAACAATTCGATCAAAATCTCCAATTGTGGGTTTCCCTCTGAATACAAATACAATTATTATTTTTTCTTTGGACTTAAATCTTTTCACGAGTTAGTTTGGATGCATGGACATCATAATGCATAGAAAAGATTAGAGTTCCTTACTATCATTTGACAATTATCACTTTGGGGGCCACCGGGATGTATTTTCTTTATAAACGGAGCACAAAAATATAATTTTGGGGCTTACTATTAGACATACACAATTAGATATAATTTTATAACAATTAGATAGGATGAAAACATGCAAAATTCTCATTTATCTCATGTGAACAATACCAGGGCCGTTTTAGAGCTTTCAGGCGTCACGAACAGTTGGATACTTGTGAGATTGGACGCCCGACTAATATATTGCATAATTAGGATATGGTAATTCATAATTTGGGGACAATTAAGTATAAATTTCAAAGGGAAGGGGGAAGAACCCGAGCTGAGTGCCGGTTAGGAATTGGCAAAGCCAAACCGAGCAAATCAGAGGAAAAATCGAACATTAAATCATAAATACTTTAGGCAATAATCATGAGCTACATATTTTTCATGATTTGGGTGGGTATTTGAATGATAATATCCCATGGAGAACGAATAAAAATTGAAAGAGAGGAAAAAGAAGATATTAGTACACTTATTTTAACCCGATCTATTACATTTTTAACTGGCTCTCGGACAAATTTGGACTTGTGGGCTTCGATCTCCTCCTTCTCTCTCTAGCTCTTCATCCTCTCTCTCTCTAGAAATCAGAAATAGCCGAAAATAACACGGGAGAAACCATCGTATAAATCAATACTTCGACTGGTGCTCGAAACCCTCACACAAATAAATACTTCGACTAACGCTCAAGCGCCAGTCGAACAATCATCAAGTACACAAATTTGCCAACCCCTTGCCTCAATCACCGCTCGAATGGTCATCAGGCGCTGGGTGTTCTAGATTTTGCATCTCGGGCACTCCTTAAGCGGTCGATTCTGTTGGCCCGCGCTTGGGTAACACCTCGGGAGCTAGTCAAGTGCCGAACCCATTTTCCCCATTTTGCTTCTGATCATAATTTTTCACATTTTCAAGCCTAATATTTGATTATTATTAATTCAATTACCTCCTAATTATCATATTTTGAAACCGAAATATCACAAAAAACCTCCACCATCACTCTATTCTCTTCACCCGTATATTTTTACACATTACATCCTCTGTTTTTCTCTTTTTTCAGAAATATCTCTAATTTGAGTATCGGAGAATAAATCGAAAAGTGAGTCCCGTTAATCCTCTGACGTTTTTTATATTCGTTCTATTGTATATGATCTAGATTATTGGAGACGGAGATCAAATTTGCTTGTATTCAACCCAGTATGGAAGATCAGTGGGTCTCCTAATCCTTAAAATAACTCGGACCTTAGGATGTGTCATAAATATTGTTTTCATGCTTTATAGATTACCTTGAGGGAAAGAATTTAATGAGATGTTGAGAATTTTCCAGAGGTTTCGCCCCTTTATGACCAGTGATACGAAAGGACTAATATATTATGTAGTAGTACTGATAAATTGAAGGGTCATTTTAAGTGTTTAACCAGTGTTGCAGAGATATTTAATAAGGTTCAACAATTATTTTTATTTATTA
>JAODPA010042206.1:0-11939 GCA_025585075.1 Nepenthes mirabilis | reverse complement strand
GAGGTGAGAGTAATTAGCAGTATAAGAATACAATATTATTTATTCATAAATTGGAGGAATGTTTTTGTTGCGTTCCGGTTTTCGGGGGTCCGGAGCAACACAAGTATCAAGGTTTGAGTTGGAGAGAGAGATTGAGTCCGGATTTTTACGTGGAAAACCTCCCCTTGAATGAGGAGGAAAAAACCACGATGCCCTAGGCCTTTTCAAATGCTTTACTATGTGTAAGATTTGTACAAGTTACAAGCTTTTGAGGATTTCTTCCCTTTCTTTCACTCGCTGGCCTATCTCTTTTAGGGTTCCCCCTTTTTGGAGTTTTCCTTGCCTTCATGGCTCTCTTTTTGTTGGAGAGGAGGGCAAAATTTTCTCCCAGAAAGGTCCCAGAAAACGTCCCGAAAAAAGGTCCCTCAAATGAGAGCTCCAGCTGGGTATTTATAGAGGAATCTGGCTGTTGAAAATGTCCACGTGGCTGCTGGTGCCTACAAGGAGGCTGGCCACCTACTCTGCTGACACGACCATGCTGTGTCAGGCATGCTGGCGTGTGCAAGAAGCTAGCTGCCAGCGCCGCTAATTGGCCATACCTTGCCAGGAATGTCAGTCTTGAAGTGACAAGGCATGTTCTGGGGTTTGTTACTGACTACGACGGTGGCGTGATGCATGGGTTGCGTGTTCCTTGGTAACTGTGAAGCTGAGCTGGCATTCTCGGACATCAGGGAAAGTCCTCGTCCTTTACTGACCTTTTCAGCCTTTGGATGAGTCCGCGGACTAGATGCCATATCGCGCTTGTTCTCGGACGGAATGAGAAAGTTCTCGGTCGCTAACTGCATTGCTGACTCGCTAAAGGCTTTTGGGCTCATTGCGGAACGTCCTCGGGTTGCGTACACCTTATGAGGTTTTGGACAAACTGGCAGCTTGGGCTTCTCGGGTCAAGTACTCGTCCCCTTGCCCATTCTTTTAGGGCCCCCGGGTATTGGAACCCAACACAAGCCCCCCATGCCAAAGGGTTCGAGACCCTCGACCGTTTGGTATGTCCTTTCAACGTCACTGTCCTTCAAGATGGCTTTTCCCATGAGAATCTGTCCGCGTGCATACTGATTGTCCGAGGAGTGATGACGCTTGAAGGCTTAATTTTAAACTCTGTCCGAGACGATTTGTGTCCTCGGAATTATGGCCAACCAAAATCTGAAGCTGTGATGTCCGAGAGATTCTCTGAGTCTGAGGATTCGTAGCGCCGCCGTTTTGGCCTTCTGCAGGGCATTAAATGCGTGACTGACGGGCTGCGTACACCTTGGAAGGCAAATGTCATCATGCCTTGCTGTTGAATGGCCAGGCGACGCGTGGCCAGGGCAATGATGGCGCCCTTTCAAATTTTCAAACTTATAAATGGCTTTTCTTTCCTCACAGAACCACTTCTGGCCGTTTTCCTTTCGTCTTCTTCTCTTAGCGTTGCTTTCCTACTGCAATTTTCTTGTGCTTTTCTGTCTTCACTTCCCGACATCGATGGCGCCTGGAGTGAGAGATATCGTTTCTACGATGACGCTTGATAGGCTCTCGGAGATCCGGGCTCGATATAAGATTTCGGAATCTACGGCCATGGTGATTCCGGGGGCGCAGGACAGGGCGCTGCGCCCTCCAGATGGCTTCATTACCGTTTACGAAGTCCACCTCAAAGGTGGGTTGCGGTTCCCGCCGCCAGGAGAGCTTTACGAGACCATGAGGGCACTCGGGGTTCCTTTCGCCAGACTTCAGCCGAATGCGATAAGGTATTTGGTCTCTTTGTGCGTTTTCTTTCGATGCCACAAGAAGCTTTTGAGCGTCACCACTGTCAAGGTTATGTTTCGCTTCACGCATAACCTTGACTGGATTACAATGACTCCACGCCCGGATTTTTCCCTGATGTGCGGGGGGAACCCTGACTCCACCAAGCGGTGGAAGGATAAATATTTCTTCCTTGGAGTTCACGAGCACTGGGCTATCCCCGTTGGCTGGGGGAAAGTGGCCAGCCGGTGGTGTTCTGATCCTTCGATAGAGGAGAGGGAAATTGCGAAGGAGTTTACGGACTTGGTGCTTGCCAATCTTGGGAGCTTCCATCTAAATAAGCGCAACGTCTGGTTGTCGCCCGAGAACTTTGAAGTTGCCAAGTGGGAGTCACAGGTCGAGGCCCCTGCTGCAGCCCCGCCCGAGAAGTCCAAGAAAAAGAGATCGAGGGCGAAGGCGCAGCCACTGAGGATAGGGAGTCCGGCTGGCCGCTCGGAAAGGAGCCCTACGGCTGAGAGATTAGAGCGCCCAGCCCCCATCGTCGAGTATTCTGCTTCTGATGATGACGATGATATTTTTGACACCGTCGTTGATGATTTGGGTGATGATGATGTGATCGCCCCTCTCTTCAAGAGGTCGAGGACCGTTACTCCGCCAAAGTCCTTGGGGACGGAAGGTCTTGCCCTGGCCTCCTCATCTGGTCCTCCTGCTGGGTCCTCGGGGACAATTTTCCCGACTACGGAGATCTCGGGCGTCCAGCCCCATAGTGATGATCCTGCTGATGTTGTTCCTACTGATTTGCCCTGTGGGGTCTCGGACGTGATAGATCAACCTTCCGAGGACATGGCAGGCGGGAACTCTTCTGCGGGCGCAGAGAGGGAAACGACGGCTGAAACCATCCGAGAGGCAATGGAGGTCGAGGAGTTTGTTGCTGACCTGACGTCCTCCGATCCCTCTGAGCGTCCTCTTATAGCTCAAGTTGATTCTGCAGAGGTCCAGGAGGAGTCCCGTGATGAAGAAATTTGGGGTGTCCAAGATCCTTGTGCCTCCGAGGAGGGGACGGCGGCGCCTTTTACAGCTGTCGAGCCCCCAGCCGTTACCCCATATGCTGACACCTCATTGCCTGAGGCAGGGGTTGAGATTTCTGTGGCGGCTGTCCTGGAGATCCGAGCTCCCGAGACCACTGGGGAGGCTTTTGTAAGTGGTGACTTGCTCGTTACCCAGGTACTTTCATTTTTCCTTTGGATGTGCTGGTCTTTTGCTTTTTCCTTCCCTGTGCTAATGGTTATTGCCCTTTGATGCAGCTTCGAGACGTAGCTAGAAAGATCGATGCGATAATTGGAGGAGTTGCCCAGGGTTTTTCTCAAATTGAGGCTCTGAGGACTGGGAGTGAGGCGGCCCAAAGGGCAGAGATGGAGCTGGCTGACGCTAAGAAAAAGATAGATTCCTTGGAGGACACTGTGAAACTTCAGCGGGCTCAGCAGTCGGTGCTCCAAGACAGGCTGTATCATCAGGACGAGAGGTTGAGGGCGTCCATACCAACCGCGGACCTTGCACTTTTACTGGAGAGCAAATACTGGGACGGCGTCCACATGTGCCGCCGAGTATTGCGACTAATTAATCCGCAGTTCCCCACTGTTTTACTTGATCCTCGAAACACCAATGCCTTAACGGCGGAGGATTGATACGGGATTGCCGGGAGGCCTTTTCCCAGCTCCTCTCAGTCAGGGCCGCCTCGCGACCCTCTTTCTTCAGGGCCTTCGGGGCCTCTGGATCCGGCGGAGCCCTCGGAGCTTCACGATGACCAGTCTCAGCGGGCAGAGTTCTTGGGGAACCAGCCCCCAACGTCTTAGGATATACATATGTATCATTTCCTTTTTCATATGATGTACATGCATTGTTTGATGGAATAATACTTAAGCCTTTGACAACGCCTGGCTGTGTGCCCTTCTTCTTTTATTTTGTCACGCTTTCGTTAAGCTTTGTCTTCTAGTGGCGCTTGGATAGAACTTAGTTTTTGAATTCGACCTCTTGGGCCGCTCGGACGAAACCGAGTTTTTAAATTCGACCTCTTGGGCCGCTCGGACGGAACCGAGTTTTTGATTTCGACCTCTTGGGCCGCTCGGACGAAACCGAGTTTTTGATTTCGACCTCTTGGGCCGCTTGGACGGAACCGAGTTTCTGAATTCGACCTCTCGGGCCGCTCGGACGGAACCGAGTTTCTAAATTCGACCTCTTGGGCCGCTCGGACGGAATTGAGTTTCTTTGATTTCGACCTCTTGGGCCGCTCGGACGAAACCGAGTTTCTGCATTCGACCTCTTGGGCCGCTCGGACGGAACCGAGTTTCTGATTTTGACCTCTTGGGCTGCTCGGACGGAACCGAGTTTCTGATTTCGACCTCTTGGGCCGCTCGGACGGAACCGAGTTTCTGATTTCGACCTTTTGGGCAGCTCGGACGAAACCGAGTTTCTGATTTCGACCTCTTGGGCCGCTCGGACGGAACCGAGTTTTTGAATTCGACCTCTTGGGCCGCTCGGACGGAACCGAGTTTCTTTGATTTCGACCTTTTGGGCCGCTCAGACGGAACCGAGTTTCTTTGATTTGTCGTTGAGGGAGTCTTAGAATAATTCTCAATAGATTCAACGAATGAACGCTTTCATTGATGAGTACGTGTTACACCGCATGGCCTCCTGGGCCCTTTTGAATCCTCACGTTACACTAGTCTGTAAGCTCCAGTCTTGGCGGTCCTCTTACTGCTCCCTTGGATCCTTTGACAATTACGTTCAGTGCTAGCCTTGCCAGCATTGGCGTTGCTGAGGACGAGTCAGGCGTGTCTCGAGCCCATCATGGCCTTGCCTTTGGAGCGGCGTGACCGGTTGCGTCCTGCTGCTCCGGGGCCATGCCCGGGTCGTGACAGGAAACGGTCAAGATAGCCTTCCACCGCCAGCCGCTCGATCTCGGCTTGAAGCTTCCTGCAGTCCTCGGTTTCGTGGCTGTGACAACAGTGGTAATGGCAGTATTCCCATTGGTCGCCCCCTTCTGGGTTCTTCGGGGCCTTGTGCCATCTCAGGGATTCTTCCTCCCTGATCTGCCTCAGGATGTTGGTGATGGAGTCAGTGAAGGCCAATGGGCCTGAGTGTCTTTCTCCCCCAAGGACCATCCGCCCGGGCTTGTCGTGCCCGGATGGTCACTGGGTCTTCTGGTGGGCGCTCGCCCTTCTCGCTCCTTCCCCTGTCCTCGGGAGCAGGGGGTCTTCTCGTTCTGCCGGCTGAGTTGCTTCGCCGGTCTTGGGTCCAAAGACAGTCTTCCAGAGCCTTTTGAGCCCCTTTCTCGATGGGGCCGAGCTCATGGATTTCTTTCTGTTGAGGTAGTCCCTCAACTCGCCTGGAGCCCGCGCCGACTGCTGTCTCCGGAGCGCCGTACGGCGCGGGCTTTCGGAGTGTGGGCTCCTAGTTTGTTTGTCCGCTTTCTCCTGGAGGTTGCGGACGGCTCTTGTGAGGCTGTCCACCTTCTGCACCAGTTTGCGCACGCTGATACCGGGACCGCCACCCCTCCTGTCTCCTGACAGGAGACACCTGTTGTAGTGCTCCTCTCGGGCGGGCGTACTGTCCCGCCTGCTCATCATCTTCGGAGTGCTGGTGGTTGTGTAAAGATTGTTGAGGTGTGGTCTGATGTCGTTTGGAAGGGTGAGAAGCTGACTTTTAGTCCTCTTCCCATAGACGGCGCCAATGTTGCGTTCCGATTTTCGGGGGTCCGGAGCAACACAAGTATCAAGGTTTGAGTTGGAGAGAGAGAGAGATTGAGTCCGGATTTTTACGTGGAAAACCTCCCCTTGAATGAGGAGGAAAAAACCACGACGCCTTGGGCCTTTTCAAATGCTTTACTATGTGTAAGATTCGTACAAGTTACAAGCTTTTGGGGATTTCTTCCCTTTCTTTCACTCGCTGGCCTATCTCTTTTAGGGTTCCCCATTTTTGGAGTTTTCCTTGCCTTCGGGGCTCTCTTTTTGTTGGAGAGGAGGGCGAAATTTTCTCCCAGAAATGTCCCAGAAAACGCCCCGAAAAAATGTCCTTCAAATGAGAGCTCAGCTGGGTATTGATAGAGGAATCTGGCTGTTAAAAATGTCCACGTGGCTGCTGGTGCCTACAAGGAGACTGGCCACCTACTCTGCTGACACGACCATGCTGTGTTAGGCATGCTGACGTGTGCAAGAAGCTAGCTGCCAGCGCCGCTAATTGGCCATACCTTACCAGGAATGTCAGTCTTGAAGTGACAATGCATGTTCTGGGGTTTGTTACTGACTACGACGGTGGCATGATGCATTGGTTGCGTGTTCCTTGGTAACTGTGAAGCTGAACTAGCATTCTCGGACATCAGGGAAAGTCCTCATCCTTTACTGACCTTTTCAGCCTTTGGATGAGTCCGCGGACTAGATGCCATATCGCGCTTGTTCTCGGACGGAATGAGAAAGTTCTCGGTCGCTAACTGCATTGCTGACTCGCTAAAAGCTTTTGGGCTCATTGCGGAACGTCCTCGGGTTGCGTACACCTTATGAGGTTTTGGACAAACTGGCAGCCTGGACTTCTCAGGTCAAGTACTCGTCCCCTTGCCCATTCTTTTAGGGCCCCCGGGTATTGGAACCCAACAGTTTTGTCTAAATAAATTGATATCATATTTATTTAGATGCAATATGTACTAAATTTTTATCCTATTATGTCAAAATTTCCTGTGCTTAAATGCTTAGGAAATGCTTTAGCGGATGTAAATGTCAGTCATATACTATGGGGATGGCTTCTTTCTTTCTATGTATTGCAATTTACAACTTTGCCCTTCAGCTGGACTTGGGCATTTTGGACCGTGGGGCTGAGATTTCTTTTCTTATTAAGTTATAACAGTGGTTCAAAACACCTGGACTTGCTTGGAACAACGGAAAGAACTGAAAGAGCAAAACTGAACCTCTATAAAGGAGAGGGTAAAAACGGGTATGAAAAAGACCAACTGGAAAATCAACAGCTCCCTTGAATTCAGAAAAATCACAATGGGTGTGGGGTTGATTTTTTGTGCATGATCACATTTTTATTAGCGTGGCTCATGGGATTGTTACAAATTATAGCCATAAGTTTCATGCGTTAAGGAAGATAAGAAGATAGGAATATAGAAACACCGTATCCTACAATTAATTAATCACAACAAAAAAAAAAAAATTATGAGACTATATCAAACCAATCAGATTGTTGGATTGCTATTTCTAAACTGGACAATTTTGTTTTTTTGATTTTATTTGAAGCACCTTGCCTTATTGTGGGTATTGAAGTGATGATTTCCTTCCTGAATGGTGACCAAGGACCTCGTCCCATGACTCTTAATTCATAAAAATCCAAAAGTATACTGGCGCCTAAGAACTAAACCACCGAAGTACTAGAACTTCTTCTATCCAAATTGGGATCGTTTCCTCTCTGTGCTCGGTATCTTCCTTATGACAACCCCATCTCATTGTATCCATGGCATGGACAAAATGACTAGGTTCTCGAATTATTGAGTACATGGTAGGGCACCGGATTCTATCGATTTTTTAGGGAATGCTTCAAATTTGAGTAAAACATTTTCAATGGGATATTGATATACATTTGATGAACAACTGCAGTGAACAAGTAATGGCAAATCACTTAAGTTCGTCCATAATTATTGGCCACTATTGATGATCAAAACCTGCATTGGATGGGTACCAACTTCTCTGTTGAAGGTGTGATGCCTAATCTAATAAGGACATTCTTAAGTCCTTTAGTCAATTTAATTATACAGCTCATATTACATTGTTAAGGCACGATGCCATATGAAAATTCTGATTTTCCGTAATGTTAGCATTTACACGATTTGGTTAACAAAATTTAAACTTAAAACATCAAAAACAAAATTAGAATATGTAACAATTTAGAAGTAATTACAAAAAAAAAAAAACATATAATTTATATTTACATTTCAAAAACTCTCAAATAATGTGACATTATGGAAAGCAGACTCTGCAATTTTGGGTGACTTTAAAATGAGATTAAGTTAGTATTAATATTACCTAAGATAGCTTTTGGGTATTCAGATTATGCTGCACGACAGCTACTCTTACCACTCGCCAGCTTTTACCCGGCCTTCTCCTCTCCCTCACAGTCACAGCATACTGATTTTGCGGATTGACTCTGCATCTTTTCTGCTGAAAAAGTGCGCACACACACTGAAAATAAAAATTTAGTTAGGATATGACATATAGCTAGAAATTTTCTTTTCATATTATGAGATTAATTATGAGATTAAAATCCTCTAAATCTATCCTAAATGCGTCGAAACAACAAAAACATGGGGACTATGTCAAAGTCAAATAACATAAAACACAAAATCTTGACACATGTCGAAACCGATTCGGTGCCCAACAAGTGTCATGCCAAAAATGTTTCCATGTCCCATACTTTAGCCCTGACAGAATACCAGAGCTTCTTAGCTCATTAGATATAATAATTCGGATGGAGGATGGTATTTATAGATAATTCATAATTACTTCCTTTGGTTCCATTACTTGTGATACTCAATTACTCTGAGACTATCAAATTTTGAATAAAGTCCCACTGTCAACATCCAGAATAATTACCGGAGAAAAAAATTGCTAAACGTTGGCTCAGAATTATGGATTATATGGTATGGTGCATAACATTAATTACAGAGCTCAACTATACCCTCCTTGACATTGATTACAGAGCTGATTTCCATGGTGGCCAACACTCTTGCCTCATCCAATCAAGACATCCTTTTGACAGCCAAGTATTGGATGTGTGGAAGGCATTAGTTAGGATGACTAGCATGTACTTTGGATGATGTGAGGAAATTTCCGATGCTTATTCTCGGGGAAATTTTGAGCAACGTGACGTCACATTATCTATCTATACTAAATGATCCACATAATCCGAATATATCTCAAAAGTGTCTCCAAGGCATTTCTATTAGATTACTGGTTTTCAAACTATCAGACTCAATAAATACGGCTGAACTGAGGATAAATGGCTACCTAGAATGCATGTTGAATGCCCATGAACTCAGCATCAGGTCGGGTCTGGTGTGTATAGCCAGCGAAGCAAGCAAACCTTTTCAACCAGGCTGCCTAAGCTGTCCCTAATAACGCCTCCAAATCCAGCTTTATCTGTATTGTCAAGACAGCTTCTATCCACATTAAGTTTCACTCCACCGTTAAGAAGAATATTCCATGGAATCAACTGCTGAGGTATATATATCTACCAAACAAGGGGCTTTTATCTCTTGGAATCTGCACCCCCCCAAAAAAAACCAAGAAAATCATGCCCAAGATGGTTAATGGTTAATAGAACTTGTTCAAAGAAAATCTGCTTACCTGCAATGGCTTCTTTGTTTCAGTCACATCAGATTGACCATAATGCTATCAAGAGAAGCAGATTTTTTGTCCTCTATTCACCAGATCATCAAGACAAAGAAACCAACCATATCAGGTTACAAATGGCTGCACTAACGACTGCCCATGTCGGTGATAGTATTCATGTCATCGGTTGGTTGAGCGCCTTTGAATCATCCCGTTGAGATAGAATTTGTAAAAAAGGAATCAATTTGTCATTAAATAATTGAATGATTCTGCTTACATGAATTGAACATATCAATCTCTAACTAAAAAGGAAATACATCTCCAACCAAGGACTGACATTTGTGCGCCATTCTCAACACCCATGATAAGTCTGAGAATAATCATTGCCTTCATATTTTGGGTGTTGGACAACTAAAGACAACTTACAGTATGTGCCTCCTTTCCAAAGATGCAAAACAAGCAAATATACTTCTACCGCTGTAACAAAATGATGAAGCTGAAACCGACAGGAGAGCATGCAACTTATCTTACAGGAAGAAATATCGGGCAGCTTTCAACCATCATTGTGGCAAAACATCAGAGTCACAAGAAGATGCGACCGGAGAAATCTGCATAGCATCTGCAGTTTGTGCTTTTCCATAACAGATGTCAAATAATCCCAATTATCGACACGCCTATGCCCTTAATCGCCGAAACTCAAACCATACTTCATAATGATTAAAGAGTAAACTATCATGTGTGTGCTTTCCCAGGTACTCAAGCCCTAGACTTGCAAGCCGCCTCGAACACTCTTCCCCACCCAATCGCGAGCAGAACTTTATATTGTGGGACACAAATATTCGACCTTCATATGGTTTCAATTTATCCACCAACCTCTCCAACCCAACCCAAACAAGTTTATCCGGCATGTGAAGAAAAACTGCACTAGCATATATCAAATCAAACAGAACTCCTGATCCAAATCTACTGAAATCCATGTCCTCACCTTTCACGATTGAAGGGCGCTTGTACAATAGACCTTGGGAAGGAAGCTCATACCTAAATGCTGCCATTAGGGACAGCTCATCCCTCTCTAGACAATAATAATGCTCTGGTTTCAGATATCGGATGAAATGTAGTCCAACACGGAGGGTGCCACATCCAATCTCAAGAACTCGGGCACTGGGAGTGAGATGTGTAGATACAGCGAGGAACTCGAATACATCTCTGCCACCGGCCCATGGCTCTCCATAGTTGCTGTGGTGCTGTTCTACAAGGAGTTCGCTGGGGCAGGGTAGAGAGGTATGGTTATTTGCTTCTTCTCCTAGGTAGTGAGATATCCCCTTGTATCTGACAATTTGAGGAGATATAATCAAAATCTGCAGCAACTATATATGCAGTTTATAGATGGAAATGGAACCAATTCACCTTAAGCTAAACAGGTGGAGGGAATGGATACGGCAGAGAGAAACTAAAATATGCATTTCAGATGTTTAAAATAATGCGCAATGCTTGTCTAATTACCGAAACATAAGTAGCAATTGATTGATTCAAGGGTTCAGAGATTAATCTTAGCTTATAGTGTCAGTTTACATCCGGTCTTCCGAAATACAAAGTGAATGCTTTACATGCAGATTACAGAATCTATTAGTCGCTTCTTTCTATTATTGGTAAGGCGAAGATTATTTAATTGCCAACACGAAACAACAATGTTTATCATAAGACCTTAAAATATTATGACATGATGATCTCACCAAAAAATATAGATAGATTAAATACCAAATCAAACCAAGCCTTTTTTCATGAGTGGGGTTGGTTAAGTGAAATAATTGCCTCAATTAAGTTGTCCATATGTTGCTCCTCCTGCTGGCTACAACCATTCAAGATTGTCCTTTATGCTTTAATAAATAGATTAAACACTAAAGAAAAATGATATCTGAAAAAAAAAAACTCCTCGCTGCTTGCTCAATCAGAATTTGTATGCTTCACCACATAAGTGAGTTGAATTCATAAGGGAAGCTAATAACAAAAAGAATACAAAAGAAAACCATAGCAGTTTGTTTTTTTTTTAAAAAAAAAGAACATCAACTTAAACTCATCCGATAAAAGTTACACGAGCATAGCAAATCATCAGTAAGAGAATTTCAAAGAAACGAAAATAACGAATTCGAAAAGAAAATAAAGAAAAGGAGAGGGGGAAAGAAAGAGAGAGAGAGAGCGAGCGCATACTGTCTGAGATCTTCTAGCTGCTGCGCTCTCGTGCGAGGATTAATGCCCTTCCTCAACACATTGTCGCGCATATGCAATCCATTCACTCGGATCTGATCATTAACCCACTCCACGTCTTCCTTCGTGGCCGATATTCTCTCTCCAACCCTTCTAGAACCTACTGCGTCCTCGGCGGCGGTGAGTCCACCGCCGGAGGCTGTGTCGGTGGAAGCGGATGGGAGGGACGAAGGGCTAGGGCAAGAGGAGAAAGAAGGGATGAAAAGGAAGATCAAGAAGGCTGAAGCTGAGAGTACGAGTACGAGGACTGGGAGTGCAACTGCTACACCCTTTGATGTTGCCGACGATGATGGCAACATCGCCATTGCTGATCTGAATCTCTCTTTCTTTCGCTCGTCGTCCTCTATAAAGCCAGAATTTCTCTGGGTTTTGTGCCGTGTGAATGTGAGTGGCTGACATCGCCAACGCATGTAGTAAAAGGTTGTTTTGCCACAAGACAAAATAAGAGAAAAAAATAAATAGTTATTTTTTTTAGACAGCTCAGCTTCCCTGTACATTTTTTTAGCGGTTGGATTACAGAAATTAACACGTGGCATTTGAAAC
>JAODPA010042195.1:0-11940 GCA_025585075.1 Nepenthes mirabilis | reverse complement strand
ATTTAGTATTCTCACATTTTTTTCATATATATTCATATATATATATGGTTTGCTAAGTATTGCACTTAATCTTTCAATATTTCTGTAACCTTTCTAAGAAATAGGCTTGGATCTCTTGTAGGGTATCTGGATCGGGGGTGAATTTAAAGGATTCAATTATCGTTGTTTAATTGAATATGTAGGATTTGTAGTGGAGTTTGCAAACATTTGGGCTTTTTATTTTGGGATTATATTATTACATTTCTACTTTTGTGTTGGTGGGCCCTATTTTGTGTACTCTTTCATGTTCTGAAATGATATTATTGGATTGCTACCAATAGAGGATTTTCTTTACAATTTTACAAGTTTCGAACAGATATATCAATACTAGCCAAATAACAAAAATTTGATCAATCTTGAGATATTTTTATCATCATATATGGAGTTAATTACAAAAAAAATAACTATTTGATTTACGGAGCCCGATCCAATTGTCAAATAATAAGAGTTAATCTTGAAATGTCTTGGCCTTCCCTTTGTTTTTTGAGGCAGTTGAATTGAAGTTGGGTGAACTCTGTTGCTTTTTCCAAGCATATCTTGAGCCAAGGAGATCTTCGATCCGATAGATCTGGGTTCGAGGCACACATTTACCCAACACCGTAAACAGCCTTAGGACTCACTTACATAGGACTATGAGACCCACTCAACCAGTCCAGAAGATCAATGATTATCTTCAAGGAATTCAACTCTACTATAAGAGGATCAACCTTCACTCTTCAGTGGGAGGGCCTTTGAATTCAAAGGAGACTACTGAGGCTCAGGGAAGACAAGGAATTTCCGCTAGCTGGACAAGTGAGCTTGGAACCAGAAAATCCTTGGAGCCATCGGATAAATAAAGGTCCTTGAGCCCTTCTCTTCTTATTGTTGTTGCACAGGCTGGATTTCGGAATTCTTCCTCTGAAGTCACACAAGTTGCATTAATGAGGATGTTAGAACGGACCGATTGATTGGTTGGTCCTTTTTAATAATAAATAGGTGGATGCTTCATTGATTACTCTTTTTAATAAAGGGGAGATAGCATCAATGAGGGAGACGCTGCAAGTAAAGAAAACAGGGAGGGATTATTTATCAAGAGTTAACCCTAGTTTGATTCAAATGCTAGAAATTTATCAAAACCATGAGTATGAAAAACTTTGAGCATTTTCCATATTGGTGGATGAAGAATCACGAACATCAATACTAAAAAGCTTCAAATTTGTGTTTTTTAGTAAGTGTTGACGTTAGTATTTCAATAGCTGCGAAGACTTTTTTTTTAGAAAAAAAAAAAAACCCAATCACAAAGCCTCCCTTAGTCAGCCAAACATGGCCTTATTTCCATAATACAAGAATAATACGATTAAGAATTCCACCTTTTTTTTTCTGTTCAAACAAGAAAAATTTGCATCAATGTTACCAAAATTTGATCTTTATTAATCTCTTCAAATGACGTTAATAGACCTTTCCAGCTAAGCTAACTGACAACCAAATTCATTGAGAATCATTCCTAAGAACAGCTCGACAAGAGAGCAACAAACTCCCAATGAACTCAACTCTCAAAAAAACCTCACTTGAAAAATTCTAACCCTGAAGAAGCTGTTGTATATACATAATCTGAGCAAAAATTTTATTTCTGCAAACAACTAATAGTCTGCGACGAGGAAGCTCTCATAAGCAGTCCCCTTGAGCTCTTTTTCAACACCATCCCAGTTCTCAATTTGCTTTGACAATGGCCGAGTATGTATCTTAACCTGCCTGCTTGTTAAGTTCCTGTAAGGTAAATTTAGAAACTCCTGCACATTCCTCAGCTTCTGCAAAGTATACACAAATTCTGAAAACATAAATCAAACGTCATATATAAACTAGAAGAACGGAAGCAATTGCCAGGGCCAAAAAAATAAAAGTAAAAATAAAAATAAAAACTCACTGTGCTGTTTTTGACAAGGTCCTCGTAGTAGAGAACAATGTGGTTTGTGCTCTTGAAGTACACCATAGCCCTGGCAATGTTCTCCTCTTCGCTCTTGAGAGTGGGTTTCAGCACTGTGATGTCGATACTAGGCTTGTATCCAGCAAGTATTTGAGCCTGCAAGAAATTACTAGCCCCTAAGTACGACAAAAGATTAAGTGTGGTGGGGATCTTTTTCTCCTCTGTTGATTATTTTGTTTTTATCTCAAGCTCCATTTTGAATCTGGCAAAAATGAACGGAGGAAATAGACATTTATAGATTTGTCGTTAAGTTTGACTTCCTTTTACTTTTATGGGTCTCTTGGATGGCCGGTGACCTTTCCCCATGCCAATGTGAGGTTTTCAGTTTACTCCATTGTAAGTTTTATACTCCATTTCACATGTTTTTCAGTTCTAGTGCTGAAGAAGTTTTTCGCTCAATAGTCGAGCAATGTTTTCTCAGTGCAAAACCCTTGTAGGACAACTCTGCAAGATAACCGCGAAATAGAGGCTTGGGCGATCATTTCAAGAAGGATTTCAATAGATGGCCACAAGTAAGTCGCATGATAGTCACGGCTGCACAATATTATGTACTTATGTCTTTGATTTAGATTAGAAACGAGAGACACATTTGAAACATAAGGGTGCCGACTCGGAGAGATAAAAGAGAGAAACAGAAGGGAAAGCTTTGGACATTTGTTTAAAGTCTGATTCATATTCCATCGTTCACTAATCTCACATATGTTGTTATAACTTTTGTTGTAGAACGTATTACCGGTTTATTTTCTTTTAGGATTACTTTTTCTTATTTGGAGCTAGGGTTTATTCGATTGTAGTGTTGATAATCAAAATGTATTTGGGGTTATTGGTAACTGATTTTTCATACTTGTTGTGTGAAGGAGTTGACCCGGTAGGAGTTATTTGTAACTAGATCTCAAGTATAATTGAGATATTTTTGAATAAAAGATTCTGTTTCTTTCTGTTGTTGAAAAAGATTTTTCATATAAAATCAAATGTGAATTGTACTTGACTATGTGTATTTGTTGCTTCTCGTGGTTCAACCTAGAGAAAAGTATGGCTAATGGTGTTGGGGGTCGAAGATCCCAACACCATAAACTCCTTACTCCCCATCAAATTTCAGCATGAGACCTCTCAACTGACTTCATCACAAGCTCAAACCATTCATATGTCCCTCTAGGCAAATTAGATCCAATTTCATTTCAAACCTCCTGATTTCTCAACTTTATGGGATCTAAGTAGGGAACTATATGTTGGGTTTGGTACTCAGATCATGAAAAACTTGAGGAAAATAGAAGTTTGAAGGAATATGATCAAGATCTAAATTATTTTAAGTGAGATTTTTTTTATCTTTTCCACTATTAAAATTTCCTGGATTCAGCTCAAGGGTAAATTGCTAGGGGTTACTCTCGTGTGAAAGTTCTTGTGACCGATGGACTTGGACGGAGCACGTAAAGTTTATGTGCTACTATACACAGAATATGCAAATGAAATTCCGGTCAACTATGTTGACCAAAACTTTTTTTAAACGGACAACAATAACGGTCAACAAGTTGACCGGTTGATGGCATGAGCTGCCCTGCATTGCTGAGGGAACCCAGACGGACAACACTGGCCGGTTAACAGGGGCATTGACCGATCTTGTGGAGAACGCGGACGGTGGAATATGGGCCGTCTACTAGGAAATCCAGAATAGTGCCAGCTCAAAAAATTTTCGGAGGATACGTGATCTCAAATAGTTATATAGAAGCCATTTTTGTACAGCGCATATTCATATTGTTGGCAATGACAGATCTTGTTGGTGGATATGGAATATTCCGCACATTTGCTATATATGAGTCTCGATATTAAAAGCAAATAGACAGACTTACTATTTAGAGAGACAGGTGTGTGAGGCTAAGTGTGAAAAATAAATGGAGAGTAAAAACGGTGAACGAATGAGAGAATAGTGAGCAACACATAGTGCATTGCTTGTGCTCTGTTCTTCGTATATCTTTTCTCTTACTTTTGTATAACAGTGGAAATTATTCCCAACATCACATAGTAAAATTGGTTCTGTAGACAGATTGTCTACTGATTTTTCCTTTATTTGATAAGGGTTTTTCACATAAAAGGTTGTGTGTTTATTCTCTTTTTCCTCATTCTTTTACTGTATCTATTTATGGGGTAGTCGAACGCCTTTTAACCCCAACAAGTGGTATCAGAGATATGTTGAGAACTCTATCTAAATGGCATCATCGTTGTCAAAGAATCTGCCGTTCAGCGTGAAACAGTTCAACGGGTAGGACAACTTCATCCTCTGGCAAAAGACGATGAAGAACATCCTAACCAGAGAAGGAATAGTGAAGGCACTGAAGAAGAAGGATGAAATCCAACAAACCTGACTGATGATGAATGGCAAGATAAAAGAGACCTTGTTAACTGTACCGTTAAACTATGCCCGACGGACAATACTCTCCAAGAGGTTCTTGGATTGACAGATCCGGCGGAGGTTTAGGAGAAGTTAAAGAGCCGATATAAATTCAAATTCTTGACAACCAGACTACATATAAAGAAGTAATTTTATGGCTTACGATTGTCAGAAGGTAAGAGTTTCGAGAAGCACTTGAACAAGTTTAATAGAATATTGACACAGATCTTCGCCATTGATGAGGAAATTAAGGAGGACAAGTCATTGGTTCTACTGGCCTCTTTGCCGACCTCCTATAATCACATCGTCACAACTTTGTTGTTTGGAAAGGATACACTAAGGTTGGACGAGGTTATTGTTTCCTTGCTCATGAATGAGTCAAGGCGGTCATAAGGGATCTCGTCGTCCCCTCACTCTGAGGTACTTATGACAGAATCCACGAGAAGGAGCAAAGGTCGCAGTCAGAAATCAGGAGAGAAATGACGTAGCAAGTCACGGTCAAGGTATCAAAACCTTGAGTGTCATCACTGTGTCAAAAAGGGCCACATTAAGAAGTATTACTTCAAGTAAAAGTGTAAAAATATGGAGAAAGATAAAGGAGATAAGGGACGAGGAGAGGAAACGCCCTCGGTCTCAGTAGTCGCAGGAGGCGACCTCCTGGTGATATGTGAAGAAAATGTTGCAAGTCTGACAGATCATGAGGCCAGTTGGGTGGTCGACTCTAGCGCTTCCCTATATGCTACATCCAGAAGAAGACTATTCACATCCTACACTCCAGGAGACTTTTGAGTGATAAGAATGAAAAATGAAGGAATATCCCCGGTTGTAGGCAGAGGTAATGTTATTCTGGTCATCAATAATGGGACGAAACTACTATTGAATGATGTACGTCATGTCCCTGATATCTAGCTGAACATTATTTCAGCCGGTTGGTTGAATGATGAGGGCTACTGTAATGCTATTTGTGAAGGCGAGTGAAAACTGACAAGAGAATCTCTTATTGTGGTAAGAGGAAAAAAGTGCTTCGACCTGTATATGATGAAGGCCTGTGCAATGGCTGGGGATGTGAATGCCGTAAGGGATAAGGAGTCTGAGAACTTGTGGCACAGGAGGTTGGGCCATATAAGTGAACGTAGGCTGTGTTATCTGACCAGAAAAGGTCTTATCTCTGGAGTAAAGGGGGACGGACTAAATACGTGTCCTCACTGTTTGACAAGCAAGCAAAGGAGAGTCTCGTTCCATGGAGACTCATCCTCCATAAAGGTGGAGATGCTTGATCTCATCCACACAGATGTATGTGGACCATTGAAAGAGAAGTCGTTTGGTGGAGCCCATTACTTCGTTTCCTTCATTGACGATTGTTTCAAAAAACTGTAGGTCTACCCATTGAAAACCAAGGACTAGGTTCTTGGTATGTTTGAACAATTTCATACTCTTGTTGAGCGTCAGACGGGGAAAAAAATTAAGGCCATCCGAAGTGATAACGACGGTGAATATATAGGATCTTTTGATACCTATTACCGGTCACATGGTATTAGGCATCAGAAAACACCTTCAAAGACATCACAGTTGAACGGAGTGACTGAGCGGATAAACCGCATACTTCTAGAAAGAGTACGGTGCATGCTTTCCGAAGCTAAGCTTCCTGGACACTTCTGGGCCGAAACATTGAAGATGGCGGCCTATATCATAAATAGGTCGCCCAGTAAACCCTTGAAGGGTAAATTGTCGGAGAAGATATGGTCGAACAAGGAACCATCTTATGATCATCTACGGGTGTTTGGATGTAAAGCCTTTGTTCATATCCTAAGAGATGAAAGGACAAAATTGAAGCAAAAAACGATGCAATGTATTTTTCTAGGCTATGGGAAAAATGAGTTGAGTTACAGATTCTATGATTCAGCTGGTAGAAGACTTGTCCGATCAAGGGACGTAACATTTGTTGAAGATGAAACGATCAAGAATATTGGCAGGAAGGCCAAGTGTGATACTGAGCAGACGGAGAAAGTAAGTGTTGAAATTGTTCGTCCGGTGTCTCTGGAAGATGAGGATAATGATTCTAAAGTTGCTGAGGATAATGGAAGGGCGATCATGTCACCTGATGAAGACCAGGACGAAATCATTCCTCAACCAGTCGAGGATGTGCCTATCAGATGATCTTTACGAAATAGACGACTGTTCGTCTGCCTGTCACTCAGTGAATAAGTTATGCTCACTGATACTGGAGAGTTTGAGAGTTATGAAGAGGTTATGGAGGATGAGAGTAAGAAGAAATGGCTGGAAGGCATAAATGATGAAATGAATTCTCTTCATGAGAATCATACTTTTGATTTAGTCAAGCTACTTAAGAGGAAGAAAGCTCTAAAGAACAAATGGGTCTTCCGATTGAAAACGGATAAAAATACTATGAAGCTAAAGTATAAGGCACGGCTAGTGGTGAAAGGTTTCAGTCAACGGAAGGAAATCGATTTCGATAAAATTTTTGCTCCTGTGGTAAAAATATCCTCCATATGGGTTGTGCTAGGCTGGCAGCCGCCGAAATCTGGAAGAGGAGCAGATGGATGTTTGGAGAACCTTTCTTCATGGTGAACTGGAAGAGGAAATTTATATGGAACAGCCATAAGGGTTCAAGGTTAATGGGAAGGAGCAACTAGTCTGTCGTCTAAGGAAGAGTCTATATGAGTTGAAATAGGCTTTAAGACAGTGGTACAAGAAATTCGAATCAGTCATAACTAATCAAGGATACCGGCGAACTACTTGTGATCACTGTGTTTTTACACAGAGGTTTTCAGAAGACGATTTTGTTATCCTTCTATTTTACGTGGACGACATGTTGATCGTTGGACAAAACAATACTCAGATAAAGAAGTTAAAGGAGCAACTTAGGCAATCATTTGCCATAAAAGATCTCAAATCGGTAAACCAAATTGATGGTGTTAGAATCATTCGCGATCGAGAGGTAGGGAGACTACGGTTATCTCAAGAAAATTACTTTGAAAATATGCTGCGACGATTCAACATGGATAAGTCTAAGCCTGTCAGCACTCCACTTGCAAATCATCACAAGTTGAGTAGTCGCCAGTGTCCATCTTCGGACGAAGAGAAAGCGTACATGAGAGGCGTTCCTTACTCCTCAGCCGTAGGAAACCTCATGTATGCCTTGGTATGTACCAGGCCGGATATAGCACATACTGTTGGCACAGTCAGCCAGTTTTTGTCCAATCCAGGGAAGGAGCATTGGTCCACAGTGAAGTGGATTATGAGATACATCCGAGGAACTTCCAATAGGTACTTGTGTCTTGGAAGTGACAAGGTGCTTGTGTCTTGGAAGTGACAAGCCTCAGTTGGTAGGCTACTCGAATGCTGATATGACCGGAGACATTGACAGTCACAATTCCATTTCAGGATACTTAGTGAAATTTATCGGAGGAGCAGTTTCCTGACAGTCTAAGTTGTAAAAGTATGTCGCTTTTTTTACTACTGAAATTGAGTATATTACCGTGACAGAAGCTTACAAGGAGATATTGTAGATGAAGAAGTTCATTCAAGAATTGGGCCTTAAACAGGAAAAGTATAAGGTATTCTGTAACAGTCAGAGTGCTATACATCTTTGCAAGAATTCTTTATTCCACTCTAGATCGAAACACATTGATATTCGATACCATTGGGTGAGAAATGTGCTTGAAGTCGGTCTACTGTCACTAGAGAAAATCGGTACTGAAGAAAATAGGGCTGATATGATGACCAAGATTTTGCCAAAGGGTAAAAATGAAGCTTGTTGCAATTTAGCTGGGCTGACAAATATTGCTTCCTCACGGTCGTGAGGAAAAGTTTGTTGGGGGTTACTCCTGAGTGAAAGTCCTTGTGACCGGAGGACTTGGACGGAGCACGTGAACTTTATGTTCTACTATACACAGAATATGCAAATGAACTTTCAATCAACATAATTGACCGAAACTTTTTTGAATGGGCAACAATACCGGTCAATAAGTTGACTGGTTGATAGCATGAGTTGCCCTGCATTGCTGATGGATCCCAGACGGACAACACCGACAGGTCAACAGGGGCATTGACCAATCTTGTGAAGAATGCAAACGGTGAAATGTGGGCCATCTACCAGGAAATCCAGAATAGTGTCAGCTCAGAAGATTTTCTGAGGATACGCAATCTCAGACGGTTATGTAGGAGTCATTTTTATACAGTGCATATTCATGTTGTTGGTAAGGACAGATCTTGTCGGTGGATATAGAATATTCCGCAGATTTGCTATATATGAGTCTCGATATTAAAAACAAGTTGACAAACTTGCTCTTTAGAGAGATAGATGTGTGAAGCTAAGTGTGAAAAACAAAGGGAGAGTGAAAACGGTGAAGGAAGAAGAGAATAGTGAGCAACACATTGTGCATTGCTTGTACTCTGTTCTTTGTTCTTCGTTTCTCTTTTCTCTTGCTTTTGTGTAATAGTGGAAATTGTTTTCAACCTCACATAGTGAAATTGGTTCTGTGGACAGATTGTTCCGTGATTTTTCCTTGTCTGATAAGGGTTTTCCACGTAAAAGGTTGTGTGTTCATTCTCTTCTTCCTCATTTTTTAATCGGACGCCGTCTAACCCCAACATAAATATTCTTGTAATAAAAATTAAATATTAGGGGTTGTGTAGAGAGGCTACGGGACCTCGAATGGTGAATGCACATGAGACTTGTGGGTTCCATTGAGTAGCTTAGCATGTTTATCATAGGAATTTGCCAGCATGGATACCATTCTTCGAAGCAGATTTCTTCGGAATAGAAATATCACAGAAACACCCTTCTGCATGAAGTATTCTGCAATCTCCTCATGATACACCATTACACCCTGCAACACATTTACGTGGACAGAAGCCAGATCATTAGTAATTTGATAGACATTTCAAAAGCTTCAGCACAACTAATTTTTTGTTTCATCAATGAAACATTCTGTCTAAATGGTAGCAGCAACAATAAATCATTGTTGCACAGAGCCAACAAATTCCAACCTGATTTATAAACACAATTTTTTTGAGCTCTTAAATCAAATTTGTTCTTGCTATTAGTAGAAAATAATTTCTCGCAGCATGGCGGCACAAACAGCAAAAGCTTAGTGCATGATGATTACAACTAAAGGGATTTTCGAAACAGTTCTTGAAAAAGTTGTTAATTGGATCTCTCCAAAAAGCTTTCTAAAAACTTGATTGAGATTCTTTATATGTACTACTGTGTTTTCATAGACAAGTTTTCAGTTCAAGTTAAAACTACTCAAAACTACTTTGGGTATAAGCTAAATTGTAGCTTCTTTCTTTTGAAAAAAGAAAAGAAAAGAAACAAACGCCTTCGAATTTAGTGTTTGAAAAAAGTCACCAACATGTGAAGTGAATTACGTCCCCTTTTCATGATGTCAACTAGTTATCATTCTGCATCCTGATCCACACAGTGACGTGCTTTCAAAGAAATTTGTTTTATCTTTTATATTAAGACCAAGTTCATTTCTTTGCAAAGTTGAACGAAGGTATTCCATAAACCTTTAAAAGGATAAGGATGGTTACTGAAAATTTGCCAACCAAATCACTGTAAAATGCAGAACAAATTCCTTATGTTTCTCTTTCTTTCAACAGGATTCATCTCTTAACAAAATATGAACTATGCTGCATATTCCATAATATAGTTTTTCTATCGCAGCCTTCTAAAATAGAAAGACGCTGCCAATAGCATTTATCAGATTTGGTTAAGATTTCTCAATTATACTGATAAGAAAATTTCTCTTCCTTCCATATTTCTTTCAGGATATGGATCTGAGATCCCCTCATTTTTCACAACATGAGTAGACGCTAAAAAGAAAAGGTAAAGACAGGTAAACTTCATATATTAGAAAACACAAGTTTTTCATCAATCCATCAACTGAAAATTATCCATTCAGGTAAGCAGTATCCTTAACAAAGATGGCAATTTTGAGTTAACCTGATTGAGCATCCACTTTAGGCCAACAGCACCCAAGCACTCATTCTTGGAAGAGCTACTGAGCCAGTCAAGATTATAAATATTATCCAAAGTCTTCAATATCACAGATGCATTGCTTCTCCTTTCCTTTTCTCCGAATATTTCACCATTAGAGCTTACATTTATGTGACTATTTAACAATGTCTCGAACCATCCACTTCCAGATCTCTGCATCGACAAGATAACAAAAGGCTGAACCGGGTTGCAAGAACATTCTTCCCTGTTGAATTAAATCACATTTGATATGGTTATGAACTTTCTAGCATATGCAATTGAATCTAATGAAATGCAGATGATATGACAGCATGACATTACACTTTGAGAATTACCTGCTGAAGGTCAGAGGTTTTGGGTAATGCAAATAGGGATTTTGTGATTGGCTGATAGCAGGACAGAGCTGGTCAATGGATTGAATGTTTCGAAGCTTAGCCGTCATGTGAGGGCTTATTTGATTGAAACATGTGGAGAAAATGTAGACTCCGCAAACCATAACAAATAGCAAAACTACCATTCTCAGTGCTAATGGAGATCTCTTTGGAGCCTTTATGATCAAAGTATCCTGCAATCCAAAGCATTCCGATACTTATGTTCGGGAAAAGGAAAATATATAAATATATGAAATAATTAACTGGCTAGTATTGAACTTTGGAAATCGCAGAACAAATCCTCCAACTGAGACTGTAACATGACCAGAACCGAAAATAACAAAAAAAAGGGGGGGGGGGAGAAATCAGAAGTGAAAAGGACAAGAGTAACATTGAAGAAAGTCGTATGACCATATACATNGGAAAAAGAAAACTGAGAACTAATAAAAAAAAAAAGACAAAAAATAAAAAAGGGAAATAAAAGAAGACTTCTGAGTCTGAACCTGCTGAGAAGTTTAAGAAGAATGAGGCTGAAGAAACGGTCAAAAGATAATATCCAACATACATATATATATATACGATGAAAACATGAAATTACATTTTCAGAATGCAAGATCAATGAAACCTCCATCAACTGCAAAATGGAACATCAATGCAAGTAATTAATTGAAGCTTCGAATAAAAATAGAGAGCAAAATCAGCAAAGATTTTGGATACCCAAAGGTTCCCTTTGAAGGATAAATTTGAAATTAGCAAAGTTAGCAACGATTTTGAAATTAATATAATTTCGAAACAAACAGAGCCATAGAGAAACAGAGAGAGAAAAAAAAAAAAAAAAAAAGGAAAGGAACGTAATTTCATCTAGCTCAGATGATAAAATATACCTTATGAAAAAAGCAGATGTCGTCAGCCATTTTCATTGTAGAAGAAGAAAAGCAAAAAAGAACTGAATTAAATGAGCTGATTTCTTTGATCGAACAACCTTAAATGAGCCAAAATGCTGAATGTTCTTGTCAAGGTTGTCCCTCTTCTTAGTTTTTGGAAGGGCAGAGACGAGGAAAAGCGAACAGAACGTTTAAAAGGTCTTTTCGGTGGCTTTTCTTTGAAGAAGACATCATTTACGTACTGGCAAGCGCCCTTTTTCTGTCCATTATATAGGAAAATATTACGAGGAGTA
>JAODPA010042184.1:0-11941 GCA_025585075.1 Nepenthes mirabilis | reverse complement strand
AATCTTCTACTGTGGGTCGAATTGAAACGAATCTAATCTCCGTTGCTGCTAACATGGAACTTACGCACCGCAAATTACAAATAAGAAGTCAGAGGATTTGCGGAACTCATTTTCTGATTCATCATTCGACGCTCAAATCAAAAAATTTTCTCAAAAATAAAAAAAGATAAAAAGGATATTAGATGATGTAAAATTGCATGTGAATGAAAAATTTGATAGCAGGACTGGCTCATGTAAGTGTACATGATGTGGGGGCGGCTTGGAGAGGAAGGAGGACTATATTCCTTTGTGGTTGCATGCAGTCAATAGCTTACTATGAACGCATTCGATGAGGAGTGGCTCATTATAAACACACTCGATGAAGAGTGGCTCACTACAAATGTACTCAATGGGGAGTGGCTCACTATAGATGCACTCAATGAAGAGTAACTCATTATGGTTGCACTCAATAGAGAGTGGCTCATTAGGATGGACTTGTGGAGAGTGGTTCACTAGCCGGAGGATTGGACTCCAGGGTGCACCTAACTGAGGGGCAACTCATTTGGCATGCAAGAGAGTTGTACCAGGAGAGAGGGACTTGTTATTTGCAGGCACTTGAGTCTCACCCATGGGCATTTTCCCACTGGTGGTTGCTTGCTTCCGGACATTGCTCATCATTAGGAGCTACTCACACGAGGGTGTTATTGCCCCTCGCCCTCTCTTCCTTTGGGTGACTCTCTCCTTTTAGGGTCTATCCTTTGCTTCCCCAAGTTCCCGTTTTCCCTTAAAGAGTGGAGGAATTTATAATACTTCGTGGAGGAAACTTTGGCGCCAAAGCGGTTGATAGACATCCCGCCAAGATTCGCCTGCTATTGGAAACGTTGACGTGTGCCACCGTATCAGACGTCGTCTTGCTGTGATAAGGTGGCCACGAGTGGTCCCCCACTGCAGTCGTCAGGTGACTTCAGGCAGCACCTTGCACGTGTGTGCTTTGACCGTTCTGTTGTCTTCCTAGCCGAGGTCCTTCCAAATTGGTCTGCCTGGTTATACTATCTCCCTAATTCAATCACTCAATAGGCCTGGCTCTGGTCATCGCCAAGGCCCTTGGGTTGGGCTGGATAAATCTCTTTGTTGAAACTAGATCTACCACTTGTTAGGCCCTTTGTCATGTTGACGATTGGGCTTAGGTCCGTGCCAGCCCAGGATGCTATCGGACCCATCATTAGCGCCCTCTGCCGAAAAATTATACCTCGCCAGTTTCCAGTATGTACAAGGATGGGACATCTCACTGCGGGCCAACTTGCGTGTTCCTTTTCAAGATGTTTCCCTTTGAGGCTTTTCGTTTCGATGTCTCTTGCGCCTTTCTAAGTGTGACACCAGCTGAGTTGAGCCTTTCTGGGAAAGATTTTGGAGTAGCCCTAAGGCCTAAAGTCATCCTCCTACTGATGGCACTACGGATGTGACCTTTCGAATTAATGGCCCCATCGACCCTTGCTCCAGTTATAGATAGGGGGATTCTTTGTGCTCCATACCACAGACTACCTTTCCCTCGATCAAGTGATGCAACCAATCAAGCAAAGAGACTTCAGAGTTGAAAGTTGCTCTCAGAGCTTGCCTGAACTCCAATTGCTACTATTCGCGGTCGGTGAAAGTCTCGCGATGCTAGAAGCTACGGTTGGTATTCGTCGTTTTGTCCCTGCTAAGGTCGTTCCCCTGTCATTACGGGCGTGGCTCAATTTTATAGCCATTGCTATTATCCTCCCCTATGTGGGCGTCCAGCGGTGAAGCCTCTGGAAGAACTTTGAGGCGCAAGCGTTCTTTTCCACCACATCAGCTTGATGGGAAGAGCTTGGTCCTTGGTTCCTTTTGTCAGAGGGTCGCTCGTAGAGCTTACTAGAGAGGGTGTTTCTGGAGTTCCACCATGGTGGACTGTCATTGTCGTTATGGGCCGAGGTTTACACTTATAGGCTACAATCAGTTTTTGCTAAGGATCTCCAATTAGGAGGCCTTTCTGGTGGGAGTAGCGGCATCTCGCCCCTCCCTCGGCTCAGGAATGGTATCCCATTCAGCTACTGTGGTGCTCAACCCCTAGTTTGGGGGTTGATAACTAATTAATAGTTGTTGGACACTCTATTCATTAGCTACCTCCCATAACAAACTTTGTGGCCCAGCACCGGTGGATATCTGTCCCACATGTTTTCCCTTTTTCTTTTGTACATCTGCTAATGTAAGCTTTATACTTTGTAAAGGAAATTTATAAATGAAACTTTGCTATTTCTCTTTCCTTCTGTTTCTTGATTTTTGACTTTGTTGTACGGTTTTTTACACATTACGATTTGCTGGTTATCTACTAGCTTGGTAATTCAATTTTGCGAGAATCAGATAGGAGGTAGTCTGCCTTGAGTCCTAATCAGGGCTGGCCTGTCCGATTGGCCACAAGGTTTGTAACGTCCCCGACGCATCCGCATGTGGATATTGTCCGCTTTGGGTCGGGGGAACTTCACGGCGTCCCAGGCCATCACGTGGCCCGCACGGTTTTGTTCCTGGCAGACGGAGTCCACCGCCCCCAAAACGCGTCCCCCAGAGTGGTGCAGCGGCGGCACAGCGTGGCAAGATATTGTCCTCTTTGGCTTGGGGAAGTTCACGGCGTCCCAAGCCAAACACAGGCATCAAGGTTTTCTCCTGGCGAACCCCCCACGGGCTCCCAGAATGCGTCTCCTAGAGTGGCGCAGCGGAGGTACAGCGTGGCGAGATATTGTCCTCTTTGGCTTGGGAGAACTTTCCAGCATCTCCAGCCATACACATGCCTCAAGGTTTTCTCCTGGCAAACCCCCCACGGGCTCCCAGAACGCGTCCACAAGGAAGAGGTATCCACGCCCTTATAAGGAACGCTTCGTTCACTTCTCTATCCGATGTGGGACTCTACAGTCCACCCCCCTTGGAGACCCATCGTCCTCGCTGGCACACCGAACCGGATCCCGGCTCTGATACCATCTGTAACGCCCCCGGCGCATCCGCATGTAGATATTGTCCGCTTTGGACCGGGGGTACTTCACGGCATCCCAGGCCATCACGCGGCTCGCACGGTTTTGTTCCTGGCAGACAGAGTCCACCGCCCCCAAAACTCGTCTCCCAGAGTGGCGCAGCGGCGACACAGCGTGGCGAGATATTGTCCTCTTTGGCCTGGGAAACTTCACGGCGTCCCAAGCCAAACACAGGCCTCAAGGTTTTCTCCTGGCGAACCCCCCACAAGCTCCCAGAACGCGTCTCCCGCAGTGACGTAGCGGCGGCACAGCGTGGTGAGATATTGTCCTCTTTGGCCTCGGAGAACTTCCCGGCGTCTCCAACTATACATAGGCCTCAAGGTTTTCTCCTAGCAAACCCCCCACGGGCTCCCAGAACGCGTCCATAAGGAAGAGGTATCCACGCCCTTATAAGAAACGCTTCGTTCACCTCTCCATCAGATGTGGGACTCTACAAGGTTGCTGCGCCAAGATGTCAAAACATATCTCGTCTTTTGAGTGAATGTCACCTTCGGGGTGACGAGTTGCCAGTCTAGCTTTGTTGCAACCAAGGAGAGTTGGAGCTTGCCACGGTTCAGCTTTGCAGGCTGTCGGGGACGAGTCAGGATCTTGAGAGTTCTCTAAGTCTCTGAATTGGACTGCGCTTTTCAGCAATAGTTCCTGAGGCAGCCGATCATGGCTATCTGACATGTCAACCAGATGCCCGAGACCGTAGAAAACTAAGGGCAGAGTCCAAGTCGCATCTCTCCACTTCGGCCTATGCTAAGGGGTAACCTCCCTAAAGGTCCCATGACTTTGTGTCGGGGAGGTTCGGGACTGCTCCTGCAAGGTGGCTCATGCGCCACCACTGAATGGTAGGACTACTTCGTTCTCCCATCCTCTGCATCTCTAGTCTTGGTTGTCATGATGAGAAGAGGTCTAGATGCCTTGAACCGATTCAATGCTCAATAACTCACATCAGCACCTAGCCAGGGTGGTGCAGGAGTGCCGGTGTTTAAGGTCATCCGATTTGTGATGCCCTCCTGATGAAGCCTCTGAAAACTGTCACCTGTCGGTTGGTGAGTCGGGACTGGCGAGTCTGGGAGCTGTCTTTGGGGTTTGTGTAGCCGTCGCATCAATCAGAGTATTTAAACGCTTCAATTGCGGAGGTAATGCAACTGCCGCCATTACGGCTCATAATGACATATGGGAAAGAGCGCATTGCGGCATGTTGGAGCGAGGGCACGTGTCGTTGCCATTATAGCGACAGGACCTTCGGTTCGTTGGGAACTGTTTATATAAATGCTGCGTCCCTCCCTTCCTTTTGTCGTTCATTTTGCTTGGTACGCTCCTTTCCTTTGAGTACATTCCACTCAGCCTCCCGTTGCTGTTTTCTTGGTGCTTCTGCAGATGGCTCACCATGGTGTTGCTGGTGTCCCCGTTCTTGCTGCTTCATCATTGGAGGTGACACCCTCTTCCACCCCTATGCCTTCGTCAAGGGGGAGTAGCGACGATGACCGGTCATTGGAAGAGAGGGGGCCACCTTATCAGAGAGCACCGTTGCAGGCAGTGTTGGGTTTTGCCCAGCTTCTTGAGCTCTAGGGCGTCAGGAGACTCCGAGGGGGCCTCCTGGCCTTGAATTTATTGGATCCTCTCGTCCTCCTGACCACAAGGTAAGACTTTTTGCCTTCTACAATTGTGTTTCTCGTGGCTCCTTTGCATGTTTGATTGGTTCCTCTCCTTGGTTGCCATAGGGGGTGCTCCACAAGTTGGAGGAAAATGTCCGCTTTCTAGAGTAGGAGGTGTCCTGACTTTCATGCAACTGCATCGGCATAGAGGAGATGGAAAGAAGGGTCAATGCAGCCATTGCCGAGGCACTTCAAAGTCAGGAGTGTTCCAACTACCTTGACCAAGCTTTGTCCAAATTCGAGGCTAGAGAAAAAAGGCTGTCGGAGGTCCTTGCCCATGCCCTGGCTCGGATTGCTGACCTTGAGGATGAGTCCCGGGCGAGGCAACTATGAATCATTGACCTGATGGGCGCATGTGCTAATCAGGGGAGAGAACTAGTGTCCAAGTTCCATCCAGAGGAGGTAGCCCCATTGCTGAGGGGACGATTTTAGGACGACAACCACTTCACCTGGCACATAGTCTCTTTGGCCGCTCCAAACTTTTCCATTGGTTACTTTGACACGAGGAACTTCGAAGCCAGACACCGGGAGGATCTCATCATTTTTTCAGAGGAGGAACCACACCTTTTGGGGGAAATGGTTCCAAGTAGCCTATAGGAACATGTTGTTCTCCCTTTTGTTCTAGGTTCACTAGACCTCACCATTGTACAGCTGTAATTCTTAATGAAATGGTCTAGTGACACCGATTGTTGCTATTCTGCTTTCTCTGCATGTTGAGCTTTTTTGCCCAACTTTGCTTCGATTATCGTTGTATGCCATGTGCAGTCGTCCTAGCCATGGGGGTCACCACGGCATGGAGGGAGAGCAGGATGTCACCACTTGGACCATCATTGGATCCCACTCTGCGCGCTTGGTGCCGAAGGCCTTTTGGGACTGAAGGAATCATTGGATCCATGGAGACTGGCGAGGCGTCTTCTTGGGCGCCCGCTTGAGAGAGAGTCTCAGCATTTTGTCCAATTCTATCTCCTTCGGTTGGCAGTTTTGGCTGGGTACACTAGACCTTCCAGCTGCCAGCTTTCTTCTGACAAATGTTGGCTTCTCCATTTTGAATGGGTAGCCGTCCTTTCTTTTTTTGTAAGTAATTGAATTTCATTAATGAAAGGAAAAAAAAATATAGAACCAATGTTCTAACACCAAATGTTTTGCCCACTTGGGACTTGAACAAAGATGTTGGGGTAACCCCCAATCACTATGAATCATATCATGAAAACTATTTTTTAAAGGAAAACTAAGAAAAATAAAAACCAATGGAACATTTTTTTTTGGGAAACAAACAAGAGAATATCCTCCAAAAGCCAACGGGCAGGTTAACAATAGCAAATCAGTTCTCTAAAACTGCCACATCTGCAACCTGGCAAGACATACCAAACCAACAATCGGCCATCCAAAGATCAAAGACTAGCAAAGGGAATGACTCTTCGTTTAGGAAAGGTTCCAAACCACCAAACAGCGACAATCCTAGCACTGCGCTACAGGGTGTTAATATGCAAACCAAATTTTTTTTTGTATCCGAGCGGTGACCGACGCCCCGACAAAAAGTACAGGAGCCAAACCAGATTTTTCTTTTAGTCAAAAAAAGAGAGATGACCAGCTCCCGAACACAGTTCAAAATAAACTAAGGGGAGCCGATATGAGTGAACGTCTCACAGAAACCCAGCTCAAAAGCCAAATAGGGTAGTTTTAACCACTGCCGAACTTTTTTTTTTTGGTAGCCAATTAGAGAGACGACCGACTCCCGAACACACAATTCAAAATAAACTAAGGGAATCCGATATGAGTAAACGTCTCATAGAAACCCAGCTCAAAAGCCAAACAGGGCAGTTTTAACCACTACTAGATGCTTTTTTTTTTTTTTTTTTGGAGCCAATTGGAGAGATGACCAGCTCATGGATATGCAACAACTTTTTTTTTTTTTAACTTCATTTACATCTCATGTGGATATATTCCAACGATGCAAAGAAGTTTTATCCACCCAGTTACGATCCGCAAGAAAGGCTTTAAGTCTGCATCGGACCACCTCTAAAATATGGGAGAACAATTGGGTTGTGTTTTGAGAGGGGGAATCTTGAAAGGTTCGGCGGTTACACTCCTTCTAGATAAAGTACACCGAAGCAGCAAGGGAAAGGCGCATGGATTGAGCCTTGAAGTTTATCCCTTTCCATTTATTAGCAGCCCATAAAATGTTTTGGTTCCACTCCGTGTGAGGCCATTGGAGACCTACATGATGGCGAAGCAAACTCCACAAGGTGTCAGAGAACTGGCATTTGGAAAACAGATGTTCATGATCCTCTTCCCCATTATTACATAAGATACATGTCTTGAAAATATTAGGGACGCATCGAGTACGATTAAGGGTGTTTAATCTCCTACGAATAACCAGCCAAAGAACAAAGGCGTAGGCAAGAATATGGGATGAACCCCAGACAAGTGGGGACCAGATCACTTTTTCCTTGGAGGGATGAAAAAGGAGATAAATAGATCTTGTCGTGAAGTTCCCCGCAGCTACGACAGTCCACTGGATATAGTCTTGATTTCTGGTATTAGGGAGATAAGGGGGCATGTTTTCCTTAATGCGAGACACCTCCATATCATAGGGGTTAGGTTAGTGCCAATAATCATTTCGAATAATTTTCATGACTTTGGAATCCCATGGTAGACCAGTAACCATTCTGGTTCGATCAGTGGTTCTTTCACACAGAGGACCAAAAGGATGCCAATAGACAAGCCAAAGGAAAGTATAAGCACCATCACCAATAGAGTATATAGTATGAAGATGCATCGAAGGACGCAGCTTCATGATTTTCTTCCAACTCCATGGCATAGATTCCAAGACTTTTAAAGTCCATATACACCTATCCTTAATTCTGTGAGCGTGAATCCATAAGGACCAAACCAATTCAGAGTCCTTGGTAAGAATACGCTAGAGCACCTGCAAATTTGTGCTTTATTTTGAGCCAGGAGGTTTTTGATGCCCAATCCGCCTTCACTCTTAGGATGGCAAACTTCTTTCTATGCGACCTTAGCAGTTGTCTTCCCATCAATTGAACTATGCCATAAAAACTTTTGAAGGTAGCTTTCAATAACTTTTATAATCGAAGTTGGCAAAATGAAGATTGAAGCCCATATAAGTGGATGGACGAAAGAATGGAAGTGATGAGTTGGACATGTCCGCCGAATGATAACCATCTATTCCTCCATGATGTTATGCGCTTAATTATTTTATCAATGAGGGGCTTGCAGTCCAAAGCTGAAAGCCTAGTGTTTATGAGTGGGACCCTTAAGTATCTCATAGGTCATTTGCCAACTTTAAAATCCATGATGCTTTTGATGTGTTGTGTTAGGTTATCATTATCAGAAGATATGAAGATCTCACTTTTGTTTTTATTGGCAAACAACCTGAAAATCATCATGAATTCCTCAAGGCATCCCTGAAGAATACGGACAGAATTAGTGTCAGCTTTCAAGAAAAGGAGTAAGTCATCGGCAAAAGCAATCAAGACTATTCGGGTATCATCACACTTTCAATGGAACCGAAACTTATCATTGCATCTGGCTTTTACCTCAATAATGCCATTTAGCACTTTCATAACAAGAACGAATAAATATGGTGATAGAGGGTCACCCTGTTTAAGACTTTTGCCTCTTTTGAAAAAACCTACTGATTCACTATTAATATTGAAAGAGAAAGAGGGAGTTGTGACGCATTGATAAATCCAAGACACCATTTGGGGGGAGAAGCCCATTAACTCCAGAGTGGTAATAATAAAGTCCCAGTAAATAGAGTCGTAGGCTTTCATGAGATCGATTTTTGTAGCACATTTAGGGGGACCATGACCCAAGTGATATTTATGTAGAAGTTCTTGGGTGAGGAGAATGTTATCACTTATCTGACGCCTAGCAATAAAGGCTGATTGGCATTTATCCACCAAGTGAGGTAACGTGGGTTTAAGTCAATTTGCAATTATTTTTGAAATGGCTTTGTATATAACGTTACAACAGGAGATAGGCCTATCGTCAGTCACCATGCAGGGAGAGGTTATTTTAGGAATAAGGCTAATAATGGTAGCATTTATTTGTTTGAGAATCTTTCCGTGGAGGAAGAAGTCCCTGATAGCTTCCATTACTGACAATCCCGTAATATCCTAGGAGTCCTTGAAGAATCTGGATGAGAAACCATCCGTGCCAGGGGCTTTATTATCACCAATCGAAAAGATAGCTTACTTAATTTCCTCATCACTAATCGGTAGTCGTCCTTACATGCCTGGGTGAGCTGGTAGCTCTGCTACTTCTCGGGGCAATTCCTACCCTCTTTTTTTCTGGACACCTTGGTCCTCTCATACTCATCCTTCTTAGACGATGTTATGGTATGGTAATGGGTGAGCCTCACTCAGGATGACGGGTTTTTAGGCCACAGCCATCGGCCTCTGGCGGGGTCATAGGTTGTCGCCCTCATGGTGCCACTTTGATTCTCTTTCTTGTCAGGAGAACATCGTTACTCGCATGCCTCTAAGCTTAACACGTCGACCGTAGTTGATTAAGGGTACTCTCTCTATCAGAGGGAGGTCATTGTACGCTTGTTGTGGAAGCCCCCTAAGATTTTAATGGCTGCTCGATAGAGAGCTCCAAGAGTCCCCTGGGACTGAGTGTTTGACAACAAATGGGCTGCTCGATGACAGGATGGAGGTTTAAATTTAACCGTTTATGGGCCACTCGGTTCCAGTCCGAGGTTCAAATTCAACCATCTATAGGCTATTCGGTTCGAGGCCAAGGTTTTGAAATAGGTGAATACGGATTTACATGACTTAATAGCAATTTAGGTCATTTGATGCAATGAGATAATATGAAAACATTCACATAAGTAGATAAAATGATTGCTCTACCTACGATAGCATGGTTCAAATAATCAGTATGATGCATGCAAGGCATACTTAGATTCGGCATGGAATCGTCGTTGGTGCTCTACGATGGACGGCATGCTATGCCCTAGGGACCAGTTTGCCGTCCCGAGTGCACGGTCAGCGTGCACCGATCCGGAGGGTCGTCGAGGCACTTTGACGGGCGCTTTGGCCTATAGCCTCATACTCCGTGGGATGTGGTCCTCCACCATGGACTGGCTAGGCAGGGCCTTGCTACCGTGCTGAGTGGTCTGATGGCCAGTGGCTTGAATTCTGTTGTTGGTTAATACAGCCTTGGAAACCCCAGGCTAGTATGGTGCTGCTGAACAATGCCTCTTGCAACACAATGGGTAGTGGGCCAAAACCATCGAGCCTTTATTGTGAGAACTGCAATAACTCCTATGGGATTTGCTGATATGAAACGAACCAATGGGGGGTGTTGCCACTTCAGGCTTTTAGTCTATATCTTGTTACTAGGTCAGCCCTCTAGTTGCTGCCGGTTCTCGACACTCAAGGCCACCTGGGTCCTAAGGCCGTCAGGCCAACTGGTCCCTTGAGGATGCTAACTTTCTCTAGTGCAGTGAAGCCCCCAGCATTGTGTCTTTCGAGGAGCGTAGACACCCTAGGGTCGACATGTTCAGAGCACCTAGCTGGATAGTGAGTGTTTGCAAGCTCGAGCTCGACTGTCCGTCCTCATGGCTACCCAGTGAGGGATCATCACCATGGGAGGCATCACCGCTGGTTGGTGCAATGGCTTATGCCTGATTTGCCGATTTTCTTCAACTGTCCTAAAGTTGGAGGACAGAGCCCCTAACGTCACACCTTCTAATGAGTGCAAATGGTTTGGGGGAGGGGGCCCGGCTGTGCACCTGTAGCCCATTTGTTCAGGGCCCGATCATCTTCCGGCATGGCTACTCAAAAAGAGATCGTCGCCATGGGAGGTGATGTCCCCAGCCGTCATGTTGGCTGGAGCATGGGCATTGATCGTGCTGGTTTGGCTAGTGAGTGGTGGTCAAACTTTTTAATCATTTTTCATAGATGGCACCAATGATACATCTCTAATTCTCAGGTTGTGGTATGAATTAGTGAGCTTTTTAACCTTCCGCGGGGGTTGAATTGGAGTGGGTCCGATTTTTATCGCTGCTAACCTGAAACCTGCGCACCATAAACTACAAATAAGAGGTCAGAGGATTTATGAGACTACTTTTCAATTTATTCTCCAATATTCAAGTGAGAAATCTTTCTCAGAAATAGAAAGAGGTAATAATGATATTAGATAATATAGAGTTGCATGTAAATGGGGGACGTGAGAGGAGGATTGGCTCCCATAGGTGTGCCAGATATGGGGGCAGCTTGGAGAGGAAGGAAGACTAGACTTATTTGCGGTTGCACGCCATCGGTGGCTCACTAGGGTTGCATTTGTGAGGAGTGATGTACTGTGAATGTACTCGATAGGGAGTGGCTCACTATAGACACACTCGATAGGGAGTGGCTTACTATAAAAATACTCGATGGGGAGTGACTCACTATGGATGCACTTAACACGACGGGGAGTAGCTCGCTATGGATGCACTCGACGAGGAGTGGCTCACTATGATCACACTCAATAGGGAGTGACTCATTGGGGATGCACTCGCAGGGAGTGGCTCACTAGCCGAAGGATTGGGCTATGGGGTGTGCCCAACTGAGAGGTAGCTCATTAGGCATGCGAGAGAGTTGTACCGGGAGAGAGGGACTGGTTGTTTGTGGGCACTTAGGTATCGGCCATGGGCATTTTTCCACTGATGGTTGCCACCTTTTGGAAGTTGCTCATCCTTTGGAGCTACTCATAGGAGGATGTTATTGCCCCTCGCCCTTTCTTCTATTGGATGACTCTCTCCTTTCAGGGTCTACCCTTTGCTTCCCTTAGTTTTCTTTTTCCTTTGAAGGGCGGAGGAGTTTATAATACTTTGTGGAGGAAACCTTGGCGCCAAGGGGTTAACAGGAATCCCGGCAAGATTCGTCGACTGCTGGGAAGGTTGACGTGTGCCACCGTGTCAGACGTTACTTTATTGTGATAAGGTGGCCACGAGTGGTCCCCCATTGCAGTCGTTAGGTGGCTTTAGGCAGCGCTTTGCGTGTGCATATTCTGACCGTTCTATTGGTTTCTTACTTGACGTCCTTCGGAATTGGTCTACCTGGCTACGTTGTCAGTTGGGCCGTTGACGCTAGTCTCCCTGGTTCCATTGCTCAATGGGCCTCACTCTGATTGTCGCCAAGGCCCTTGGGTTGGGCAAGAATGGATCTCCTTGTCGAGGCCGAATCTACCACTTGTTGGGCCCCTTGTCGTGGCGACGATTGGGTTTGCGTCTGTGCCGACTCAGGGTGCTACCAGATC
>JAODPA010042173.1:0-11942 GCA_025585075.1 Nepenthes mirabilis | reverse complement strand
GAAATATCTATTTTAGAAATATATTTTAATCTAATATAACATTTATTTATGTATTTATCTTTATCTGAGCCAATTAATATAATATAATGTCTCATTAAAAGTATATAAATGGTAGCTAAAAATTTCCATTAATTGAACTCAGAAGAAAAGCCAGACTTTAAAAGTTTGTGACATGGAAAAAAAGAACTCATGATATTTAGACTGACAACAAACTGATACAACAATACTTTTTTTTTTTTTCGCCATTAATGGTAACTCAGTTAATTTAGAGAACAGCCCACATTAAGATCTATCAATATCTAATCTCTCTCGTCGTTGATCTTTTAATAAAACAGGGTTTCAGCTTTTTCTGGGCTTAACTCCACGAAGCCCCAACCCCGAGGAAGTCTATGAATGGTGGTGATGAAATGGACTCCAACTGGTTGGCTACTCTGCTTTCCGCAGCCGATGATGATGATGACGATGGTACTTCACTGTCTGAGACTTGGGCTATCGATGTGGTAAATCCTGAAAGATGATTATGAGTGCTATTGGTGTAGTATGACTCTTGCATTGCCATCATCCATGGAGGTTGGTTATGGCGGAAATCAGAGCCGTTGGCTTCATCCCTTGGCCTCTCCCAAGAGCTGTTTTGGCTCGACATGCTCACCATGCTATTCCTACTGCAACCTGCAAAAGAAACAACAAAAAAGGCAACGAAACAGTGAGGATCACATAAAAGGCAACTAATTAAACGTCAAACATAGAGCATCATGCCATGAGGATTACAAAACAGTGAAAGAACGAAAATAGTAATTGAAAGACGCTTCTTTCCGTCAGAGAATGAAAACAATAAGCTACAGGATAAGCACAGAAACCCAGAGGTAGAGACTGCAGGAAATGTGGAGTAATTATAATCACAGTGGGGGAAAAGAAGATAGAAGCAAGAATACTAACCGTGGATGAAATCTAAAGGAGAGTTCAGGTTGCTTGAGACTGGGTGTCCTGCCATGGCTACGAAGGGCGACCCATTTGAGAGATGCCGAATTGAAGAGATACTGCCGAGTCCGCCATGGGAGAGGTTGTAGAAATTTTGAGGTTGTGTTACAGCTGTTGTCACTGTTAAGAAGTTGTCTCGTTCCTCATCCGTCGTCCTATAAGCCACCGACGGACCCATCTTCCTCCGCCTATATGCATTTGAGTGCTCTCGAATCTTCCTCGCCATTGTTACATGCCAGTGGTTCTTCACTGCATTGTCCGTTCTACCAGGAAATAGCCTTGCTATCATTGCCCATTTGTTGCCGTATACTCCATGAGCCTGCATTAGCCTCTCCTCTTCTTCTTCAGTAAAAGCTCTTCTGTTAATCCTTGGGTCCAACTGGTTAAACCATCTCAATCTACAGCTCTTACCTTCAAAACCAATCAAAATACTAATAATAATAAGAACACCTAGAAAGAATTAGCGAGAGAGAGAATTTATCTACGACCTGATCTTCCTTCCAATTTCTCTGCTATGAGGTTCCAGTTCTGAGGGCCATAGATGGCCACAAGTTCCCTGAGTGTAGAATCTTCAGCTGGCCTCCAATGTCCTCTGCCGCATGCCTTTGACTTTTCAGACTCGGTTTCCTTGGCACTCACTTTATGGTTATGAAAGTCGTCTTGTTCACATGTGATATTAAGATCCATGATTTCATAACCATCACTTGATTCAGAGACCACCTTATTATTACCCTGGACCACACCACTGCCTTGTTGGGAATCCTCCAAACTTGTAGCTTTAATGCAGTTTCCCATGAAAAGGAAACCCCTGTTTTCCGAACTCTCATGCGGAAAAGAAACATCTGATGATGTGGCAAAGCTAGGATTAATAGACAAAGAACCCATGTTTGGAAAAGCTGCCATAGTCATTGAAGGTCATGAAGAAGACGCAGAAGAAGAAGCAGAGGAAGAAGAAGATGAAGAAAAATGAGGGAAGGTAGAAGCAACAGTTGAAGAGGCCAGTTGTTTTGGTTGTTTCTGGTGTATTATAAACAACACGCTATCCATGCCTTCATTTGCTTCTGACAGGTGCTGGTACCAACTGTTACAAAGTCATCTTCATCTCTCTCAAAAATGAGAAGCAATTAAAGATTGATCGGTACAAAGAAAGAACGGATAGCACTATAAGGAGGGAGTTATGAAGCGAGTAGATGAAGGGAAAAAAAAAACACTCAGCAAATAGCAAAGCTGTTTCTAACAAAAGACAACAACTTAATGATTGAGTCATCTCCCTCTATGTATGGAGTTAAAAAAAAAACAGTTTGTTAAGCTCCCCTGACTTATCCTGACCCTTTGATTCAATCTCTTCGAAAAAAAATGATCTTATATTATCATTTCTCAACCCCACATCACTCCCACGTGTGAGTGTCTCTTTTCTTCCCTTTGTTTCACCGATAGATATTTAGTGGTGAATGGTTTATAGGCTGTCTCTCACCGGCTTGACATGAATGTGATGTTTTGCTGTGGGGGGTGGGGTGGGGGGTGGGTCATAACGCAGCGTATGTCCTAACTGAAAATTACTTTCATAATATTTTTAAAATATTTTGGAGGCATTTTGAAGAGATTGGATTTATTCAGTAATTCAGCAAATTTCTTATATTCATATTTGTAATTTTTAACAAAGTGATTGATATGAAGTTTAACATGAAAGACTTTTTCGAAAAATCCTTTATTGCATGGAGGCAATTAAATCTTAAATGTTATATATTAGGCTAATTTTTATTGGGTCTGATCACTCTCTTGTGGATAATCCAATAAATTGATTTGTCATCGAAGGATTTGTGGAGAACAAATCTGGAGAACTGTTTTCGGTCAACAGGACGTTGACCAGAGGAGAACGGTGGATAGTCAATGGAGATTGACTGGCGGACGGCCTGCTGAATCCGGTCAACAGGAGGTTGACCGTCTGAGAGTTACAGGAGCACTGCTAGATGGCGGACGGGCAGCAGGAAACGGTCAACAGGAAGATTGACCGGATGGCATTGAAAACGGTCAACAGCGAGATTGACCGGATGAATGCTGAAAACGGTCAACAAGAAATTGACCAGTTGAGTACTGGGCCTTGGAGACTATGGAAAGTGGCAGCTGGCAGTGGACAGATGTCTTTCCAAAATTTGTCGACAGGCGGGCAGTTGGGCTGCAGAGCATGCATCGTCTGCAGGGCATGGGCCTGCAGGAAGTTCGGGAACTGGTGAAGACGTGGCACCTATTATCTGCAAGATGATCAGTTGGGCAGATGGGATTAAATGGAGCTTGGACGTTTATATATAAGCACCAGGAGTTTCAGGAGCAGGTGGCCCAGAGTGGTGACCAGGCTGGTGTGGGAGACAACACCAAGGGCTTGTGTAGCCGGCCGCATGAGTGCGAGGGTGAAACGGTAGTCATCGTTTCACCAACACTTGTAAAATGAGAGAGTAGAGAGCACCACAGAGAGGAGAGAAAGAGTGGAAGGAAGAGAAAGCAGTGAGTGAAACACAAAGAGTCAGACTTTGTATTCTCGTACTCTGTTTTTTAGTTTTTGCTTCTAGGGCTTGTGTAGCCGGGGTGGTTACTTGTATTCTATCTCTGAGTTTGTGTAACCATTTTACATAGTGGATCTATTGGTAGACTTTATATCCCGTGATTTTTTCCTTAGTTGAAAAGAGGTTTCCATATAAAAAAATATTGTACATCTCTTTGTTCCTTATTCCTACTAAATGGTGGCCGACGTTGACGGGGATTCGGGTATTCCGCTTCTACCGGATCGGGTGAATCCGGGTGACAAACCCCAACAATTTTAAATTTTAGTTTTCCTACGATCATCCATCCTATCAAACATCAACGATTCTCACTTGGCTACTGATTAATAGCACTTCCTTTCTTTGATACTTCTCCAAAGTTGATCAGTGAAGGCATTAAGGAAAATTCTTTTTGTGTAATTTATAATAAATACATCAGGAGATTCAAATAAAAATAGCAGCTTTGTGCAGAAACATTATTTGGGCACGACTGTTCACTAAGATGGTGATCATCATCATCTTGAATCTCTTGATGAGTCCAATCAATGGTCAGGATTTTATGGAAGCAGAAGGAGATCTGCATATTCTAAATTGAAATCCATTGAAACCAGTTCAAAGGATGGGCATATGGCCATCTTGGGAATGTTTTATACTGCACATTTTATCCTGTTAAATCCCCCCCATCCCAACCCTTTTCCCCAGTTCAATTGAGCGAGTGAGGGATGTTTTACTTTGGGTTTCATTGCCTTATTAATTATTTTTTTTATTTGACTATAAAGTTTTGATTGTATATACTAAGTGAGAAAAAAAGAGTTAGAAGAATTGAAAATAAATGGAGAATGAAAGCCTTTTTTCCTTAATAAAATCAAATCTTTTTATTAGAGTTGAGAAAAAAATAGAAGATTTGGCATATAAATGACAAAATTAATAACCCAATATTTATTTTTGAAAAATCGAATTATTTCTGTTGACAATTAATCTTTTTAACCAATGACAGACGTTTCATTTAATGTGGATGTGTAGCAGGAATGTACCATCATCCCTTTATATTTGCCGTGTGGAAACTGAAACGCCTTCTGCGTTGAGCCCTTGACTTTTCACGGGAAACAAGCTGACCCAACAATTGGACGAGGAAAATTTAATAAATAAAGCAGGAAAAAATATACTAAATATTCGTTATTAATTTTATATCATATAGAATCTCTTCAAATCTGTCGTATTTGGTAAATATATGATGATAAATAAAATGGCATCCAAAGTAAACAAACATACAATTGAATTTTTTTTTTAAATATCATATTTATAACATTATAAATGTTTTATAAAATTTGGTCAAACTGGTTCGATTGCTCCATTTTCTGCTTCGTCTAAGCACTGTGGCCTTTGAGAGGAAAAGGTCTTCCCTAGCTGAGAAAGAGAGAGACAAAGAAGAGATGTACGCCATGGCCATGTATGAATGACTACATGCATACATGCTTACTATCAGTAATTTTCATGATTGTCATTGTTGTGGTCACTCTTGTATGAAAGTGCTTGGGTCTAAGGACTTGTGAGCAACACTTAGTCCGACGACTTCGATGAGGCATAAGGACCTTTGAAGACATTGATTAAGCATGAGGATTTTGATAAAAGTCCGATGACTTTGATGAAAGTATGGTGCAAATTTGGCGTTTACACAGGAAAGACTTCAGGTGGACAGCAAGCCGGTCAACTTTCTGTTGACCTGTTGAGGAAAAAATTCAATCAACGTTATGTTGACCGGCTAAAATAAGAAACTGGTCAACGGGACGTTGACCAGTTGTGATGAGAAGTCGGTCAATGGATGTTTGACTATCAACAAAAGAAGCAATATTGAACATGGGTGCCAATTTAAAAAATTGACTCGGCATGCGCGATCTTTGAAGAATATGCACAATATTTGTAGAGTGGATACCGTCTTTGTAGAGTAAGATGATTTGTAGAGTCGTTGCAGAGCCGTTTTATACATTATTGATGATGACAATTTTGAAGTATATGCAATACCATTGAAGGTGATTGTAAAATCATATATTTGTATGCTGTATTAAAATGGTGGTGTGGGTAAGTTTTCCAAGGTGCGAGAGTGTGAAGAAAGAAAAGAAAAGTGCGTGAAAATAAAGTGTAAAATTTTTTGTATTCTCATACTTTGTTCTTCAGCTTTTGCCTCAAGGGCTGGTGTAGTCATACGATTTTTGTAACAAATTTTACATAGTAAAATTTATTTGTGGACTAAATATTCTTTGATTATTTTTCTTATTTCAGAAGAATTTTCTACATAAAATTTTGTGTGCATTCTTCTTCTTCCTTATTCTATCGTGAGTGTGTGTTCTTGGATTGTCGGTAGGAGGTCATTTTCTTCAACAAGTGGTATCAGAGCCTGATTGAGAATTTTTGGATCAATTGGCGTTGTTTTCAAAGAACTTGCCATTTTATGTGGAGTAATTCAATGGGGAAGGTAACTTCATCCTTTGACAAAAAAGAGTGAAGAATATATTAACTCGAGAAGGAACGGTGAAAGCGCTACGGAAGAATGATAAGAAGTTGAAGAACTTGATTGAGGAAGAATGGCAAGATAAGAGAAATCTTACAAAATGTACCATCAAACTGTATCTAGTAAACAACCCGCTTCAGGAGGTCTTTGGCTTGTCAGACTCAGTGGAGGTTTTGGAGAAGTTTGAGAGTCAGTATAAGTCTAAATTCTTGACAGCAAGGTTTCATGTAAAGAAACAATTTTATAAATTGCGTCTGTCCAAAAGGGGAAGCTTTGAAAAGCACCTGGACAAGTTTAACAGGATCGTGACGCAGATGTCGGCCATTTATGAAGAGATTAAGGAGGATAAAGCGTTGGTGTTGCTGACTTCTTTGCCAGCCTCGTACGACCACATTGTGACAATCTTGTTGTTCGGAAAGGATACGCTTAAGTTGGATGAGATTGTTGCGTCCTTATTCATGAATGAGGCAAGGCGGTCTCAATGGACCTCTACTTCTTCCTACTTTGAGGTACTCTTGATTGAATCACGGGAAAGAAGTAAGAGGTGTGGCTTAAAGTATGGTGAAAAGGGTCACAGGAAGTCTTACTTAAGGTTTTAAACCGCTAAGTGTCATCATTATAGTAAGAAATGTCACATCAAGAAACATTATTACAAATAAAAGTGTGAGAATATTGAAAGAAAAAATAAAGTAAAAAAGGAACGAGGTGAAGAAAAGTCCTTGATCTCAATAGTTATGGGAGGGGATCTCTTGTTAATTTGTAAAATGGACGACGTGATGAGTATGATAAATTATGAGTCTGATTGGGTGATAGATATGGGTGCTTCTCTGTACGCCACGTCTAGAAAGTGGCTGTTCACTTCTTATACTTTGGGAGATTTTGGAGTAATAAGCATGGACAACGAAGAAATGTTCCCAATTATTGACAGAGATGACGTATTGCTGGTCACCAATAATGGAACAAGGTTGTTATTGAAAGATGTATGGTATGTCCCTGATATTCGGCAATTTTAACCGGTAGGTTAGATGATGAAGGTTATTACAATGCCTTCTATAAAGGAGAATGAAAGTTGACTAGAGGGTCTCTGGTTGTAGCACGCGGAAAAAAGATCTCCGGCCTGTATGTAATAAAGACGTTTACTGTGGCTGGAGATGTGAATGCAACAAGTAGTGAGAAGTCCTTGAATCTGTGGCACCATTGGCTGGACCATATGAGTGTAAAGGGATTATGTCATTTGGTTAGAAAAGGACTTATTAGAAGAATGAAGGAAGATGGACCGAGGACTTGTCCTCACTGCATGGTCGGAAAGTAATAAAGGGTCTCGTTCCATGGAGACTCGTCCTCTATGAAGACGGAACTATTTGATTTATTCCACACTGATGTGTGTGGACCATTTAAAAAAAAGTCATTCAGAGGCGCCCAATATTTCGTGTCGTTTATTGATAACTATTTAAGAAAATTGTGGGTTTACCCACTTAAGACTAAGGACCAAGTCCTCTGTACTTTTGAGCACTATCATGCTCTGGTGGAATGACAAATGGGAAAAAAGTTAAAAATCGCCCGAAGCGACAATGGTGGTGAGTACATTAGGGCATTTGATGTCTATTACTGAAAGTATGGCATTCGGTATTAAAAGATGCTATGGTTGAACGGAGTGATCGAGCAGATGAACCGCTCACTTTTGGAAAAGGTTAAGTACTTACTCTTTGAGGCAAAGCTTCTCGGATCCTTCTGGGTAAAAACTTTGAAAATGGCGGCTTATTCATCAATAGGTTGCCTAGTAAACCTTAAAATGGTAAAGTTTCAAAAAAGATATGGATTGAAAAGGAGCCATCCTATGATTGTTTTTGGATATTTGGTTGCAAGGCCTTTGTTTATGTACCAAAGGACGAGAGGATCAAGTTAAAGTCAAAGACAATGCAGTGCATTTTTTAAAATTACAAGAAAGATAAATTGGGATACAGATTTTATGACTAAGTTGAGAAGAAGCTTATCTAATCAAGGGACGTTGTTTTTGTTGAAGGTAAAATAATTGAGGATATTGGTAAAAAGACCAAATTTGACGTCGGCCGTACAGACAAGATAAGTGTTGATATTGTCCGCCCGGTACCTCTTCACTATGAGGTCAATGGTACAGGAGTAGCCGAGGAAAATAATAAGGTAGTCACGGTGCCTGATGATGATCAGGATAAAATCGCTCCTCAACTGGTCGAGGAGGTTCCTATCCAACAATCCTTGAGAGACAGATGGCCATCCATCCGTCTATCATCCAATGAGTACGTCCTACTTACTGATACAGGAAAGTTTAAAGATTTTGATTAGCTTATGAATGATGAGAATAAGGAGAAATAGTTAAAAGTCATGAAAGATGAAATAAACTCTCTATATGAAAATCATACGTTTGATTTGACCAAACTACCTAAAGAGAAGGAAGGATTGGTATGTCGTTCGAAAAAAAGTCTATATAGATTGAAACAGGCTCCACGATAATGGTATATGAAGTTCAAGTCTGTTATGGTAGATCAAGACTAACGAAAGACTACTTTAAACTATTGCATATTTATTCAAAGGTTTTTATAAGATGACTTTGTCATTCTTCTTCTCTATGTGGATGATATGCTGATCGTCGGATAAAATAGTGCTCGGATCAAGGAGCTGAAAAAGCAGTTGGGATAGTCATTTGCCATGAAGGACTTAGGGCCAACAAAATAGATTTTGGGGATCAAAATATTTCACGACCGGAAGAACAAGAAACTCTGATTGTCCCAAGAAAGTTACTTTAAAAAGGTGTTTAAACGTTTCAATATAGATAAGTTCAAACTAGTGAGCACCTCACTGGCCAACCATTTCAGACTGAGCAAACGACCAGCCCTTCTACTGATAGAGAAAAGGCCAGCATAAAAAACGTCCCATACTCCTCGGCTATAGACAGCCTGATGGACGCCATGGTGTGTACGTGGCTAGATATAGCTCATGTTGTAGGCATTGTCAGTCGATTTCTGCCCAATCTTGAAAAAGAATACCGGTCTGCGGTCAAATAGATTATGAGATACCTTTGGAAAACTTTCAAAATGTGTCTATGTTTTGGAGGTGACAAACCTCTGTTGGTAGGATATACTAATGCAGATATGTCCAGAGACATTGATACCTGAAAGTCAACTTCGGGATACTTGGTCAAGTTTGCTGAAGGAACAGTCTCTTGGTAGTCAAAGTTGTAAAAGTGTGTTGCTCTTTCTACTATTGAGGTCGAATTCATTTTAATGACAAAGGCTTGTAAAGAGATATTGTGGATGAAAAAAATCATCTAAGAATTGGGTTTTAGGCATGAGAGGTATGTGGTACTTTGTGATAACCAAAGTAACATACACCTCTACAGAAATTTCTCATTCTACTCAAAATCGAAACACATTGATATTCGATATTATTAAGTGAGAGAAGTTATTGAATCAAGATTGCTGTCACTAGAAAAGGTTGGAATCGAGGAAAATGAGGCGGACATGATGACAAAAATTTTGCCAAGAGGAAAGACTGAGTCTTGTTGCAGTTTGGCTGGTTTAACAGATTTTGATTTTACACAATCGTGTTAGGAAGTTTATTATGGTCACTCCCGTATGAAAGTGTTTGGGTCCGAGAACTTTTGAGCAACACTTGAATCTGAGGATTTCAATGAGGCACAAGGACCTTTGAAGACATTGATTGAGCACGAGGACTTTGACAAAAGTCCGAGGACGCTGATGAAGGCATGGTGCAGATTTGGCACTTGCACAAGAATAGCTTCAAGTAGACCGCCAGCTGGTCAACGAAAAGTTGATCGGCTAAAAAAAGAATCCAATCAACGGTATGCTGACCAGCTGAGATAAGAAACCGGTCAACGTCAGTTGTGATGAGAAGTCAATCAATGGATATTTGACCATCCACAAAAGAAGTAGTATGGCCTATGGGTGCCAGTTCAGTAGATTAACTGGGCATGCGTGATCTCTTAATAATATACGTAATCTCTGCAGAGTAGACGCCGTCTCTACAGGGCATGATAATTCGCAGAGCCATTGTAGAGCCGTTTTATACATTGTTAATGGTGATAGTTTTGTAGTATATGCAATAATGTTGAAGGTGATTGCAAAATAATATATTTATATGTTGCATTAAAACGGTGGTGTGGGTAAGTTTTCTAGGGTGTAAGAGTGTGAAAAAAGAGAAGAGTAGTGAGTAAAAATAAATTGTAAAATTTTTTATATTCTCGTACTCTATTCTTTAGCTTTCGCCTCAAGGGCTGGTATAGTCGTGCGGTTTTTATAACCAATTGCACATAGTAAAATTTATTTGTGAACTAAATATCCTGTGATTTTTTTTTATTTGAGAAGAATTTTTCACGTAAAAATTTATGTACACTCTTCTTCCTTTTTCCTTCATGGGGGTGTGTGTTCCTGGATTGCCCATAAAATGTCATTTTCTCCAATGGTCATGATGTCATCGCTCTCCGATCGCAGAGATTCACGCTGTGAACCTGCATGCATTTGTCTCGAATGCTCTATTTGCTTCTATGTATGCTTACCTGCCTTCTATCTTTATGTGAAATATTTAATGATTTTTATCTATTAATCTTAATAGACTTGCATAATTATTGAAAAATATCACATTAATATAGATGTATCATGTATCAATAACTAGGGAAATCTGTTGAAAGCACCTGTAGATCAGTAATCTCACCAGGGTAGAAATCTTGACTGTATTTTGGAGGTTGGAGCTGCATAATTCGTGTATATATATCATTGAATGGTTATTACTATTATAAGTAAAAAAAAAAAACCGTAACTCTCATAGACACATGGTATGACCCATATATTTAAATATCTAACTGAACATACCAAAGTGTGCATAAAATATACCCATGAAGTGATGGGTTTGGGACGCATCAAAGCTTCATAAACAAGCTAAGAACTAATATTTCCTAGGGTTGAAAACCAAGCCTGTCAGTTGAAAATGCAAGGAGATAAAATGATAATACACACAATCACAATAGCCACAGCAATAGTTAATAAAAGTAAGGTACACCAAATTTTTTATGACAACCCCTTAAAAATCAAAAGGTAAACCATAAGATCAAAAGTTCGTATAACTCCTATTTAAACTATAAGTTTAAATATAATCACCACAAATACGTTCTTCAGTATCATCACAATATTAATAAATTAAAGCAAATATACAATAAGATATGAAATAAAAACAGTCAGTAAAAATGTCGAACATAACAATGAAAGACAACGTACCAATGCGTGCTAAATGTCAAAACAAGAATCAAAACTTGAAAGGATGGCAATAGCCTTTTTCATTTTTCTATCGTCTTTTTCTAAAATTGATCATCAAAGGATTATAAAAATCGCACAATAAATAATCCAAATCTGAAAGAGATTACTTATAACCTACACATGTGGCTTAGGCAGCCGGCTTATAGTTATCTAATAGGTATCAACAGAACATTTACTCCAAATTTGGTACTCAAGCCGTTGTCGTGTGAACCCCATGCGGAGGCCTGATTTACATATTCGCTCAAGCAAAAGTCGCGTGGACATCACAAGGGGCTAAGTCTCTTACGTTTTCTCAAACAAACGTCAGGTGAACGTCTCACAGTTACCCACTATTTTCAAAAATTCTAGTAAAATAAACAACGATTATTTGTAATCTCTCTAATATAAAATTTATAGAGGAGTAGCCCACCCCAATATAAAGATATGGAAGCCGTATGGAACAATTAAAGATACGTTACAATATAAAACAAACTTTTATATGAAAACATTTATAAATACCTGTAATCTTTGTAGGGCGACCATTTTTGTCTTATTCATGTCCTGTCACATAAGCACACGCCTCTCGTTCTTAGAGTTTAAACGGAAAAACTCCCGTTAATAGTTTATTGTCAA